>JALCCG010000027.1:0-43710 GCA_023212695.1 Sporisorium sorghi | reverse complement strand
TAAAGGTTCTTGGATGGGCGGAGGTGGAAAAAAAAAGGGGGGAAGGGGAAAAAAAAGGGGGGGAAAAGGGCGGGGAACAAAAAAAAATTCCGCAAAGTTTTTTTTTTTTTTTTTTTTTTTTTTTTTTGGAGCAGTCACTTCACACTTCACACTTTGGACGCGCGAGAGACAGCTTTTTGCTGAGCAGATGCTGACCAGAGCGCGACAGCACAAACGAGGAACGCAAACGCAAACGCAGACGCAGACGCAGACGCAGACGCAGCGGTGCCACGTTGCCGAACAAGCTCGGAAATTCTTGCCTGCCGCCGTCATGGTTTGCAGTTTGCAGGCTTTGCTGAATCGACCGTGGTCCAATCAACAGGCTCGCGTGACAGCTTTGACGTGACCTTGACATGACAAGGAGGAGCGAAATGAAACCCCCACCTCAGATATGAATGAAAGAAGGCAAGAAGAGGCAAGAGCGTCAAGGCACACAGCAGCGGCTTTTAAATGAAGGCCGAGCGGTCGGCATCTTTTTTTTTTTTTTTTTTTGCTCGATTTTTTCGACTTTTCAATTTGTTAGACTGTGAGCATACGCTGCGCACGGTCTTCTACATGCGGATCTTCTCAACACCATCTTATGCTTCCTCAGAGGACCCTGATCCCTCATCCTTTGACAGCCATCTTCTAGCCAGGATGACGTCCACGCCCGCCCACCTCCCAGCACCGCTTTCCGGCACGTTGCAGCTATACCAGCCCAAACCCGTCGAGCTGGCCTACTTCGATACCGATCCGCAGCTCGCGCACTCGCTCGTCTTCCTCCCGGGCCTCACTGACACTATCGGCGGGCTGCCCTACCTGCCCCGACTCGCGGCGCTCCTGCGCACGCACGGGTTCTCGCTCGTCCAACCGCAGCTCACGTGCCATCTGGGCGGCTACGGTCAGTGCACGCTCGAGGGCGATGCGCAGGAGATCGCGCGCTGCGTCGCCCACCTGCGTAGTCTGGAGTCCAAGCGCGGGGGTAAAGTGGTGCTGATGGGCCATTCGACGGGGTGCCAGGAGGTGGTGGCGTACTTGCTGTCGTCCGTGCGTGCGGGTGGAGAGGGGACGAGGGTCGACGGTGGGATCCTGCAGGCGCCCGTGTCGGATCGCGAGTGGTACGAGAAGCAGCGCAGTGAGGCAGGGCTGCGCGAGAGGGACGAGATGGACCGCGAGTTGGAGCACGCCACGCAGCTCGTGCAAGCGGGCAAGGGCGCCGCGCTCATGCCTCGCAAAGATGTCGCGACGAGCACGCTCCCCACCGACCCAGACGACCCGCCTGAAGGCTCGGAAAGCGCTGCAGCCAGCCCGACAGGGGGCAACACGACCGCGGTGCTCTCGCTCGCCATGACAGCCTACCGCACCTGGTCGCTCAAAGCCAAGGGTGGCCACGACGACTTTTTCAGCTCCGACCTCGACGATGCCGCCATCACAGCCAACACGCCAGGCTCGCGTTCTATGGGTAGAGCCATTCGCAACATCCAAGCCGGCGCCCGTCCTGACTCAAAACCGCGCATCTTGGCGCTGATCGGCGAAAAAGAGTATGTATACATCTTCCCTGCACCGACTCTTGCGTTTGTGCAGAACATTGTCGCTGACCTCGTCGTTGAATGCACAGCGAATACGTGCCTCAGGGCTTCCAGGCTGTGCTGCTCAAGCGCTGGACAGAGTTGCTCGAACCAACAGGTGGATTTCAGGCGACCATTCTCAAGGACGCCAACCACCGAGCCGAGGGGCAAGTCGCTACACATCATCTACTCCAACTCGTCGATACCTTCCTCACCCAGCTCAGCTAGCTCAGCTGCTGCACCACACCATCGAACACAAAGAGGCAATAAACAGATAACAGATAGATTACGAAGCACGATGAGTTCACAAACTAGCAACGGTCCAGCCACACGCCGCGACCTCTAAAAGTGAGCAGGGCTCTGGCCAACAACGCCGTACTCGCTAGCAGGGAAAACGGGCGCGCCCTGCTTGACCGCCACATCCTCGGGCAGACCCGTGCTGGCATCCTTGCGACCCTGCTGGCCCTTGATGCGCACCACCTCCTCGACAAAGTCTTCAAAGATACCGTTGGTATCCTCAGGCCCACCGGCGTGCTCCGGGTGGAACTGCACGCCCCATACCATGGCGCGCTGCTCGTTGAGCTGCGTGCGGATGATGCCCTCGACCGACGAGTCGTTGGCGTTGACGAACCACGGCTGCCAGCCCTCGGGCCACTTGCTCTCATCGGGGGTCAGCGCGTAACCGTGGTTCTGCGAGGTGATGTAGACACGACCACGCTTGACAAAGTTGCCCGCAGACTTGAGTGCGACGACGGGCTGGTTGTGGCCACGGTTGCCGAACTTCATGCGGTAGGCTTCGACACCAGCGGCAATGCCGATCACCTGGTTGCCCATGCAGATGCCAAAGATGGGGCGGTCCCATTCGGCGATGGCGGCACGAGCCATGTCGAGCGCCGGCTCGATCGAGTAGGGCGAGCCAGGTCCGTTGGACAGGAAGAGGCCGTCGAAACCGTCTCGCACCTTGTTGAAGTCGTAGTTCCAGGGCAGGACGGTCACCGAGGCACCGCGGCGGAGCAGCGATCGGAGAATGTTGGCCTTGCAGCCAAAGTCCATCAGGGCGACGTGGCATCGAGCAGCATCAGCACCACCGACGGGGTGGAGCACGTAGGGCTCCTTGGTCGACACCTTTGCGATGAGGTTCTCAGCCATGGGGTCAATGTAGTCGCCGACAGCGGGCGACTTGTCGTGGCCATCGCCGACCAGGATGGCACCGAGCGTGGAGCCCTGGTCACGCAGGAGCGAGGTGATGGCTCGCGTGTCGACACCAAAGATACCGGGCACGTTGTGACGAGCACACCAGGTGGCGAGCGACTCCTTTGCGAGGTAGTGCGAGAAACGCTCGGCAAGGTTGGAGACGACGACACCGGCAGCCTGCACCTTGTTGGACTCGAGGAAAGCGCCAACGTCGACATCGGCGGGGTGCTCGATGGGCGACTGACCCGAGCCGTTGTCGGGCACACCGTAGTTACCCATGAGAGGCTGGGTGAAGGTAAGAATCTGACCCTGGTAGGAAGGGTCGGTGAGCGACTCGGTGTACGAGGTGATCGAGGTGGTGAAGACGGTCTCACCAAAAACGCTGCGAGGCGCACCGAACGAGCGACCAGTAAAGGACTCGCCAGTCTTGAGGTGCAGGGTCGCAGGCTTGGAAGCAGGCGCCTCGGTCCAGGTGATGGGGCCGGCAGCAGTAGCGTGCGTAGCGAGCGAGCGAACGGCGCCAGTTCGCAGCGCAGCAGCACGCTGGAGCATGAAAGTGTTGCGGAGAGGAGCAAGCATGCTGACGATCTGAAAGCGTTGAGGTGTTGTTTTGAGGGAGAAAGACGTTAAGATGATGTGATGCGTTTTACGCTGCGAACCTTCTCAAGCGTTGTGAGAGAGGACTTGTAGACGGAATCACTGATGTAGTCGTCTCGGGTCTGCTGAACGAACATGCGCTATACAGCCCGGTAGAGTGGGGCGGGCAGGAAGTTGTTGATAGAGGTGGTGGATTGAATGAGGAGCGACGAGTCGATCTGTGAGTGTTGATGAGCGATAAGAGGATGGTTCAGTTGAAGGCTAAATGGAGAGAGAGAGAGCCGTGCGAAGATGATTCGCAGCCGAGAGAGAGAGAGAGAGAGAGATAAGCTCCAGCAAAAGCCGAGCCAAAAGAGAAGAGTCACATCGCGCTGTGCTGTGCTGTGCTGTTCTGTCCAATGAAAATTTGTCTCTCTCAGAAGTCGAGTCAACTTTCATTCAAAAAAAAAAAAAAAAAAAAAAAAAAAAAAAAAAAAAAAAAAAAAAAAAAAAAGCACGGACTGTCTGACGCAGAAAAAATTTAGGCGAATCAATTTTCTTCCTTTCAACGACCAAGCCGACGAAGATGACCTCTTCCGACCTCCGAAGAACATATTTTTGGATTGAAAGCCTAAGTTTGAGAAAGTCTAACAAATTTAAGGTCGCGGAAATTCTGTTTCAAGTCCGTGCGAGAAGAAACGCATCGCGACCAACTATAAGCCTAACCCTTCCTCCCCTCATCATCCTCCTCCTCAGGACACCATGCCACGCAGCGAGCAGCGGCAGTAGTGGCACCATCCAGCAAACCATGGCCGCTTCCATATCACCGCCAGAACCAGCGCCGTACACCATCGACGGTGCCGGCGGTGCCGGCGCTGGCCCTATTCGACCACCCGTCGACTTTTCCGCAGCTCTCTCCATCTGGCGAGACATCAACCTCGTCGACCTCCAACAACAACTCAACAGCACCGCTCCTGAACTGCTCGAAGCCCAGAAGGCAGCCGTCTCCAATCGCAAAAAGCTCGCCGATCAGACGAGAGAGTTCAAGAAGCAGCCCGACTCGAACAAGCTCGAGAGCTTCAAGCCGCTGCTCAAGGCATACCAGACAGAGATCGACACGCTCACCAAGCGGTCCAAGGCGGCCGAGAACGCGTTTCTCAATGTACATTCTGCACTGACTCGTGCGCCTGATCCGTATCCGCTTCTTGAGGTCACCTTGGAGCAGGCAGCATCGCTCAACGACCTCGAGAGCTTGAAACACGAAAATGCACAGCTCAAACACGATCTCTCGGCCCGCGCGACCGAGGCGGATACTACCAAAGCAGCTGAAGCCGAGAATGCTCGATTACAGCAACGTATCCGCTCGCTCGAGCAAGATTTCGAAAGCAAACTGCAGCAACGCACCTCGGCGCTCGAACTCGAACTCTCTGCGAAATGGGACGAGCGCATACGCAATCTCAAGGAACGAGAAGCCGACCTGACCAAGTCGCTCAACTTGGCGCAAGAGCAACTCAAAGACCTCAAGTCCAGAGACGACACGGCTACAGCCAAGCTTCTCGAAAAGGGCCACGACGGCGACGGCGACGATGCCAGCCACGCCAACGGCAACTTTGCCGAAGTCGAGCTGCTCTCCCGAGACCTCGAACGAGCCCACGCCAGGGTCGAGAGCGTCGAACGACGCAACGAGCAGCTGCGCGTCGAGATCGAAAGCGTCAAGAGCGGCCGCCACGAGAGCGACAAGCTGCAGAAGCTCGAACAAGAGTCGCAGGAAAAGGACCGAAAGTTGCATCAGCTCCAGTCTTTGCTCGAGACAGAACGCCAGCAGTCGGCAGACTTGAACAAGCGCATCGCCTCGGCACGCGACGAGAAGATCAAGCTGCAGACGGAAAAGGACGCCGAGATCGAGTCGCTCCGCACCAAGCTGCAGCAACGCAGCGACTATGCCGATATCAAGCGCGAGCTCGAGATTGTCAAGGCGGTTCATTTCAACGCGGAAGACGACGATGAAGCGGACTCGGCGGGTGTGTCGGCTGCGAATGGAGATGGAGAGCACGACGCAAGCAGGCGATCGACCGATGCCAAGAGTTTGGAAGCACTGCTACTCGAAAAGAACAAGCGGCTCGAGGACCATTTGGCGACGCTGCGCGTTTCCAACACTGAGCTGTCGACCTCGCTCGATAAGGCCACTGGCGAGCTTGCACAGCTGAAGCAGGACTACTCGCATCTCAAGTCGCTCAACGACAAGCTCGAGATCGACCTTGCGTCTGTAGGACAAGATGGTCGTCCAAGCAGCAGCATCAGCAAACGCACGGCTGCCATGAGCGCCGAGGATGCTCTTCGAGAAATGGAATCGCTCGAAGCGGAAGCGTCGCAGGCGAGCCAGAGTGCAAAGGCGCGCGGCGGCTCATCAACTGCGAACAACGACGGCACCAACGGAACCTCATCGGTCACATCAGCCAGATACGTCCCAGTTTCAGCGCCTGCGAGACCGTCTACATCATCATCCTCCGCTGCTGCAACTCCCGGAGGCAGCGGCGCCGGCGAGAGCAGCATACTGGCCATCGTCACATCGCAACGCGACCGCTTCCGCACGCGCAACGCCGAGCTCGAGGAAGAACTGCGCAAGCAGTTCGAGACCATCAGCGAGCTGCGCAACGAGATCAAGACGCTGCAGGCCGACAATCTTGGCTTGTACGAGAAGGTGCGCTATCTGCAGAGCTACGGGCCTGCCAGCAGCGGCAATAGCAGTGGTAGTGGCATGGGAGCGAGGGGAGACTCGATCATCCACATCGGCGTCGGCAGCGCAGCGGGGGGACGCACGGATGCTTCGGGTGCGTATCCTCCTCCGTCGCGCGGCGGCGACGACAAGTACCGCGCCAAGTACGAAGAGGCCATGAACCCGTTCGAAGCCTTCCGCGGGCGCGAGCAGTCGCGCGCCATGGCGCAGCTCAACCCGCTCGAGCGCGCGTTGCATATCCTGACGCGGCTGGTGCTGAGCCACCGCCGCATGCGGCTGTTCTTTATGGTGTATGCGATCTTCCTGCACTTTCTCATCTTTGGCATGCTCTTCGAGGTCTCGCATACGTCTTCGCAGACTTGCACTGTGCCGCAATGAATTCACGCACGTCGTTAAAGTGTCATTGTTTGGAAAATCAGGTTTCATTGCAGGGCGCCATGCACCTGTTTGACTGGTCTGGTGGTGTGCGTGCATCCGTACTGTGTGCAGGGTCGGTGTTCACTGTTGGCCAGCGGGCCAGAAGCGATTCGACGAGGCTTGCTGGTCGGCGACTGCGTTGTCGGGCGAGGCATCATACAACCGTGATGACGAGCCTGGCAGAGGCCGCGGTGGCGCAGGCTCTCGTGCCGCGTACGGCGGCAAGCGCACGGCTCGATCCGAGCGCGACGGCACACCCGCTGCGCCGCTGAGCGTGCTTCCTGTCTGCCCCTCGGCCGTCATCGAACCAGACCGATCCATCGCCTCCTCTTGCTGAGCGTGGTGCAGCGACGACAACGCCATCCCGGGCGCTGACCCCGTACCCATCGTCGCGGAGAGCATCGGCATGGACCCTGACAGCGATGGCGGCGGTAATTGACGTCTATCCAGCGACAGCCCGGAGTCGATTGGTGGCAGAAGCTATCGGTGTTAACGTCGACGTTGACGATAGGGTGTAGTTGTCTCCACCCGCCGCGGTGGCGGATGAAGCCGTGCGGATCGGTGGGAGATCCATCAGCCGCCCCGCAGCCCTTCCAGCGTGTTCGTACTGTGCGCCCCTGCCCCCCCACCGCCGCGCATCGCATCCTCGGCGTGACTCACCCCGCCGTACCTCTCGCCCGCCTCGGCGCTGTACGCATGATGCGCCACCGCGGCACCCACCAAGCCCGACGCCGCCCTTCCCTGCTCCACCTCCGCAGCACCGGTCAACTTCTTCTTCTCCATCGCCTTGGCTTTGGCGCGCCGGTTCTGGAACCAGATCTGCACCGCGCGCACGGGCATATCGAGCTGCGCACTGATCTGCTTGCGCAGCGTCGCGTTTGGCTTGGGCACCTCGTGGAACGTCGACTCGAGCACGCGGAATTGCGTTTTCGTTGTCCGGCGCCGGTGCTTGATCTCGAACGGATTCAGCGGATAGAAGCGCGAGTCGTGTGCCGAGGGCATCGCGGGCGGCAGGTAGGAGACGTACTGCGAGTACGACGACGACGAGGACGATGGTGGGTAGGCGTCGTAGCCCGGCAGTGCGGAGGGGCTGTAGACGAACCCGGGCGACGCGGCCATCTGCGCGGACACGGACGACGAGGCGTACGCCCCGCCCATCGCCGCCGACTGGTGCGCGTAGTGATGCCCATACTGCTGCTGCGCTGCAGGGCCGGTGAGCGACATCGACGCGGCGCGATACGGATGGTAGTGCTCCGCCGCACCATACCCATGCGCCACCACCGCCGACGCATGCCCACCAGCGCCACCCGCCCGACAGCGGAAACGCAGGCAGCGACGCCGTCGACGCGTACCGATGGTATCCCCCTCCTCCTCCCCCTCCCGCCGTCATCTCAGCGGCGAAGCCGTGGTGTGGATCCGACATGCCCGCCGACGCCAGGGTGAGGTCGCTGTCGCTCGCCGCGCCGTGGTCCCAGTACGACAGCAGCGAGCCGGACGGCGACGAGGACGAGGGTGCAGACGCAGCGGGTCCGCCACCCGTGCTCGCAGCCGACGCCATGGTGTGCAGATGCACCGCGGGGTTCGCGCTCGACAGCCAGCCCGACGCGGTTACGCTGCGAGGTACGGTGAAGCCTTGGTTGGATGCTGTCGCGCCGCGTGCCATCTGCTGCTGCTGCTGCTGGGAATCCATCCCTTGTGGGTGCTGCGATGGCGGTTGCGGATATTGCTGCTGCTGCTGCTGCTGCTGCTGCTGTGGTTGTTGCTGCTGCTGCTGTGGTTGTTGCTGCTGCTGCTGTGGTTGTTGCTGCTGTTGTTGTTGCAATTGATGATGCCCGGAATACTGCTGATGCTGTTGCTGCTGCATTTGCTGCTGTGCGTGCTGCTGGGGCTGCTGTGGCGGTGGAAACTGATACGCGGGATGCCCCTGCACCCGACTCGGATGATGTGCTTGCTGCATCGATGGCAGATGCAACGATCCTCCGCGCTGATGTAAAGGGTGTGCTGCGTGCTGTGGTTGAGCGAATCTCTGCTGTATCGACCTTGAACCCCGCCGCAGCTGCTGCTGCTGTCGCTGATACTGCTGCACCAGTTGTTGTCGGCTAGAAGTTGCAGAGCTGCTGGTCGGTCGAGTCTCGTCGTTTTGTCGATCGCTACTGGCTCCTGATGCTCGACTGGAATGCTCGGGAAAGCTCGTATTCGGCATCTAGATGATATGCCGACTTCTTACGAAAGAGCATTCGCGAAAGCTCCTACGGAAGGAAAGAAGAAGAACGAAGAGAATCTAAAAGAATGACTGCTCGATGGTGCGAATAGAAACAGAGACGGAGCGCAAAGGGATGGAGCATGAAGTCAAGAAGACAAATGCAGATCATGGCCATGTGAACAAGAAGAGAGGAGGTGTAGATTGTCGTCGCTAGTGTGTCAAGGACCCATCGGGTGAGCGGGAGATGCACTACGCGAGCAGCGACGGCATGAAGAGCGGGCAGGGTCGATCGTTGTCAACGTCGGAAAAATGAGTTGTTGCGGGCGAGCACGGAACCCGGCAGAACCCTCTACCACGGATATCGGTGCGACGAGGTGGAAGGTGAAGACGGTCTAAGTGAGAAGCGAGGCGGCGAAGAAGCCAGCACGTCGGGGCGTTGCCAGTGGCGGGTTGCTAGTGAAACCGGTGAGATGGATGTACATGGTAAGGTGTGGAGACGAGCGGGCAGGCGTGTATGCGGACGGGGAGTATATTGGCGAGCTACAGGCAAGCAGGAATCGGCGGGCGACAAGCAAAAGGTCGAGGAGCAGCCCAGGCGGGGCGCGCAAAGAAAGAACGCAACGCCTAGCTAGGGACGGAACCAAGCGAAACTGACCGTGGAAAACATGTGGCACAACGGGACGCCAACGGTGGGAAACAGACCACTGGACGAGGTAGAGGGGGCGACGTCTGGAAGCACAACGAGGCGCTCGGGATCAGGAACAGCCTCAAACGGTGGCAGAGACCGCAGCGGAGACACCACTTCATGCACGTACGGACCTGACCACCAAGGCACCCAAACCAAGCATCGCAGCCCTACGAGGCCTGGCGGGTCTCACGGCCAGGCATCGGTTGACAAAAGCGTCTCAAGAGGGCGTTGCAACAAACATTCGGGGGCGCCTAAGCGAGAGCGCGGGCGCGAGGCCAGGAAACCAACGCAGTCGGAGTGACAACTCTCGCGCTGTTAAAGGGCGTTGCGTGCATGAGGCGAAAAGGGACATCAAAAGGATCCAGCCTCTCGGAACGACAGCTGTGGGCAATCGAGCTGCAGGGACTGCGCCCATGGCAGAGGGTGCCTGTGTGTTTGCAACGCCGAGAGTTGACGCACAGACAATGGCGCGCGCGATGTGGCGTCGTACAAACATTCAGTACAGGAACTCAGCTGGTCTTCCCTCGGAGGACGAGCGGAGACGAAAGGGGCTGAATGTGAACATGTGGGAATGTTAGGGACGTGTCGCAGAGACCAAAATCCGTCGGCATTTTGGAGGTATAACGCTGTAGCGGGAAGCGAAGAGAAGACAAGTGCCAAGAGGATCGATTCGGCACCCAGGTTGAGCCCTTGCCGGGCGTTGGACGACAAAAAAGGGGGAGGCCAGGCTATCCTCGGCTAGGCCATTTAGACTAGACTAGTCTGTGTAGAGAGAGAGTCTCGACGTCGGCATTTTGGAAGAACGTCCCTCGTTCCTCACTAGATCGGAACAGCAGCGAGAGATGATGACGAGCTCAAGCTACCGTAAGGCAGGATCAGCGACCCTGGCGCCCGGAAAAAAAGGGTCGAGACAAAGGCGGATAGGCTAGAGCAATCTTCGGGTGCGCGGCTCTAAGCCCTGAAATGGTGTCAGGACCGGCCGCCTCGTTCTTGTCTCCTGCCTTTCTGTCTCTCTTCTATATATATCTCTCTGTCTGCTCTTCGTGTCAAGGACAAGCGGCTTTCTCGGCGTTGAAAGACGTTGCCTTTCGCTCGCTCGCGAGTTCGCCTCAGATCGATATGGATGCAGCCGCGGACCCAAACGTCACTTTCGAACGCTCCGAATACTTCGATCGCGGAATCGATGGAAGCTGAGCGCTTGCAGCGGGAACGACGCCCCGAAGCAAGTCATGTTCTGGCGGCTCTTGGTGTACTGCAGCGTCGGTCCCAGAAGCTTACCCCCGCTTGTTTGTAGGCAGAGAGCATGGCACGCCCAACGCATCACAGCGCATGGAAGACCCAAGCTCGACACATGTTCAACTCCGATGGAACAATTTTAAGAAAAGGGGAGAGTGCCAGACGGCACTAGAGCAGAGGAACGCTCGATTGACAGCATGCACATCGAACAGTGCCGTTCCCGAATATATATATATATATATATATATATTTTATTTTTTTTCTTTTTCTTGTTCCAGAAAAATCGATAGGCGGACAAGGGCGTACAATAGGCAGCATGGTGATGGAGACATTTGTGCGTTGTTTGCAAAGGTGAGACAGGTGAGACGGTGCCGGAAGTCTGGTCAGAAACAAGCTCGTTCAGTTGCCGGAAACGCCGCCATCCATTGTTCGAACGCGAGTTGGCGTTGAGAGGGCGCGAGGCGGGCTCTTATCTCGTCAGAAGTAGCTCCCTCGCTTCGTAGACAAACGTAGCGGCGATCCAAGATGAGATCAGAAGCGAAGTGCGAGATTGATCGACGGGAACGATCCAAGCTGATCGTTCCTTGTTCGTACTGTAAGTCCGTCCATCGCCCTTTGAAAACGAGTTCTTCTTCCCGCAGCTGTGCGTGAGATTGATTCGACGTGCAGAATCTCGCTATTTGGCCGAACGACTCCGTCAGCAGCAAATTCGGTATGCCAAGCAGGCGCCCAGCGGTATCGTATGTCGATCAGAAATTTGATCTACCTGTTGTAGCTTTCCCGAAGAGATAGCAGCCGAGACATTTTTGTTCTTCTTAGTCCCTTTCGGGCAATGCTTTTCCAGACCCTTTCCTCCCGTTCCTTGGCGATAGGTCAGACTTTGGTGAGCTTTCGCCAGTCAAGGAAACAGAGGAAAGAGCGGCACTAATTTGAAGTTCGGTTCTACGACGACGATGGCGACAGCGACGGATCCCTCTCGGCCGATCCTGCAGCGCCTTGAGTTTTCAGACAGAGCCATGTCGAGGTGCGCTGCTAGACTCGGACAGCAGCTTTCGTCCGTGTAGCTGCAGCACTGCTTCGTCGTAAGACAGGAAACACATGGCGCCAAAAGAATTCTCCTTTTCTCCCGCTCTCAGGGTTCCCGATTAGAAAGAAAAGAAAAAGAAAAGGAAAAAAAAAAAAAAAAAAAAAAAAGGAGGATTTCTTTTTCTCACTTCTTTTCTTTCCCGCTTCCTCAGTCTCGCGAATTTGGATGAGGGAAGCGGTGTTGAAATCCTAGGCTACCCGTCCCGAAAGTCCGTCATATCCATGCAGTAGAAGCAGGAGCATGGCCGCCAAGGGATGTCCACTATGCCCACGTCGATTGCTTGGTGCCAAGGGTTCGTTCGGGCGAAGGGTCATGTAGATTACTGTCACTCGTAGCAAACTCGCTGCCCTGCCTTGGGTATCCAACCATTCGCGACCGCCTGTCACTGTCTCTGAACTGCAGTGATGCACGGAGAGGGACATGCACGAGACGAGGGCCGAGGCATCGGAAGTCCTGACGCCGTTCACGTCCACGTCGACAGGCCGAGACTTGCAGAAAAGGGCGCGTTGCTGGCTTGCTCTGGCTGCTGCAAGGTGAGCTCCCGTCCCGCACCGAGCAACGTCCGAACCTTCCCATCGGGCTCGAAGCTTGGACACATCTCTCGTACCAGACAAGACAGCTCAGAACCGTTGTATCCGCACCTCGTTCGCTCCTCACACTCTCGTCGACACAGTGCGACCTCGCACTCTTTCCCATGCTACTTTTTTGAAAATGGATGCATTGCAGACAACTGTTAGATGAAGCGACTCGTATGCGTTCTTTCCAGCTCACGCCTTCTGCTGAGCCGGATCCTCGCACGGCTCCGGAACAGGCACGCTCGGATCGATCGGCGGCAACACCACCCGTCCGACCTTGAAGTACCGCTCGTGGTTGTCGTAAAACTGCTTCCACGTCACCAAACCCTATAATCGCCTCATGTCCAATGTCAGCCTTAAACTCCAAGTATCGTCTGCTCATCGTCCCCATGGTTACACTTACATTCATCTGCCTGTCGTCAAAATCGCGAATATCGTGCGTCAAGTGCGTCTTGAAGCAGCCGGTCACGTAGGCTCGACTGGCATCGCGGCCGCTGAAGAACGAGTAGTATCCGCCGGGCCCGTAGATGCGTCGACCCTCGGTGACGTCGTACACGTCGCCGAGGATGGCGATGTAGATCGGCTTGTTGGGATCACGCCCGTTGTACATGGCGAGTTCGGGGAGCGAGAAGATCTTTTCTCGGTACTGCGGAGGGTCAGAGGGAAAAGACAAGGCAGTGGGTCGGCAATGGTCAGCGTCTCTACTTTGTCTGAAGAGATTCGGTGGGCGTCAAACTTACAGGCAAGTACGTTCGCAGCTTGGTATACTTGCCGCGGTAGCCCCAGAGCGGATCGCCAGCGACGAAGAAGCCCGAGGCTAGCACGATGGCCGTCGCCATAATCGCCAACCGAAACAGCTTGAGAGCCATCCTAACCGGGCCGGTGAGATCGGTCGTCTCTTCGTCGTCGTCCTGCGAGCTGCGTGAACCTTTGCCGTCCTTGCCGCTGCTGCTAGAGCCGCGTTCGGCCGCTGCCTTCCTTCGTCGTAGCTCCTGTTCCTCTTTCCACTTCTGATGCACCAGGAAAGGCGAGTTGGCTTTCTTCTTAGGAACGCTTCGCGATGGGTTGGAGGGGTCGATGTCTCGCTCACCTGTCGCAGCGGTCGACGACGCTGCCGCAGTGGCAGTGGCGGTTGCCGCCTCGCTTGCGTCAGGCGTCGGCGTCACCGTTCCGGATCCGGCGGGCGTTTCACCGCGTGGTCGCTCCGATGGGCCGGGGATCGTCTTCCAGAGGTCGTTGGGTACGTAAGGGTCCGAGGTGAAGGTGGCGAAAAAGTCGCGGAAGAAGTTTCGCCATGGCGCCCTGTTGATCAGAAACAAACGCAGAATGCAAGTTAGCTCAGCTAGTGTCCGGTTCTCAGAGGTTGTGCTGTTCTGTCACCGACACTCACTGGGAAGGCAACGCATGTCCGCCATCGTGCAGCTCCACCCTCGAATTCTTGCACGCATCCACCAGCGTCTGCGAGCGCTCCAGATCCACAATCTGATCCGCGCGCCCCAGCACATGCAGGACGGGCGTCTCGATCGGCTTCTCGAACAGCTTCTGGTGCAGCTGGTCGCGGCTGCGGAACCCGGAAACGGCGACGGCGAACTTGAACGCGCCCTGTCCCTTGGGCAGTTTAAGCCCCGGCATGCGATCCGGATTCTCAAACGCGCTAGCCAGAATGCCAGCGAGACAGCCGCCTTGCGAGAACCCTACAATGCCGTCAAACGGACCTTCCTTCTTGAGCACGTCGTTGATGTAGTCGACCGACTTGTCCCAATCGAGGTAGTTGCCGTCGTCGTCGGCCCGCCACCACGCACGTGGCTGCTCCTCGATCGGCGTATTCTCGTCCACCACTTTACCCTCCTCGACGTCAGGCGCATCGAGATCGCCCGCAGACGTGATGGGCTGCACGATCAGCGGTCCGTTGATAAACGTGAAGTCGGCTACGTCTCGGCATGCTTTGCGAATCGCTCCGGAACGCTTGAAGAATTGGAAGCTGTTGCTGGTGTAGCCGTGGGCCATCAGCACCTTGAGCTTGCGAGTCGCTCCTGCCGTCGTCATGTTTGTCAATAGTGTTGCGTTGGGATGGCAGTGGTGGAAAGGACAGAGGGGCACGAGCCAAAGGTTGAGTTCTCTAATCACTCGAGTGAGGATCTCGATCGCGTGCTTCGTTCACTTCGGATTGCTGCCAGCCGAGACCCTGAATTCAGTTGGATCGGGGCAAACATCGGCGATCGCAACCCTTCCCGACCGTATCTCAACGAGCAGCAATCACAATCGTGAATCAAGCACAGTTTGACAGGCCGGCCAAGCTCTCCTGCCTATCAAGGTTTGTTTCGCATCGGGACCTTGAAAGGCTTCCAACACAGCTTCGAGAAGGTTCTCAACGGCTCTGTGGCACAGGCACTAGCTCCACAGCTTTTTAGGAACGACATAGATTCAAGAAGGACCCACCGTGACAGGATGAGACGGACAGACAATCGAGAGAGAACGGAGAACTCCAATGGCGAGAACAACGAGTCGGACAACGGAAAGAGAGAACGAGCCAGAACTCTGCTTACAAGCTGGTGATCAACACCAGCAAGGTGCAGCATAGCGTGATCGACTAGCATCGACTAAGCGTGGTGTCCGTGGTGCATCTTCCTCTTGACCAAACGCTCTCCGGTGCCGTGGCGAGCGCCGCCCTGCTGAGCACCCTCCTGTTGAGCACCCTCCTGTTGAGCGCCGCCCTGTTGAGCGCCACCCTGTTGAGCGCCGCCCTGCTGAGCAGCGCCCGAGACAGGAGCGGACTGCTTGCCCGTACTAGCTCCGGTGGAAGGCTTGCCGTTGTAGGCCGCCTCGCACTTGGCCAGGGCCGTGTTGAACTTGCCAGCCAGTGCGGTGGCCGCGCTCTGCTCCTTGCCCGGAGCCAACTTGACGAGCTGGGACGCAAAAGCCTTGGTCTCACCCTGGAACGCCGTGACGCTCGACTGGGCGATGCTGAGCACGCCGAGCTCCTGGAACTGCGGCTTGAGGCGGATCATGTCGTCCACCACCTGCTCCACCTTGCCCTCGGTCTTGCCCAGCGTCCAGAGCATCAGCTCAGCGTCCTTGTCCGTAGGAGTCTCGTGGAGGTCGTGAACACATTGAGCGCCCGCCTGGATCTTGGACGTGAGATCGCCAGCAGCATCGCGGATGTGAATGCCTCCGATGTAGCCGATCGACTGCACGTGGGTGACCTTGTAGAGCTCTCCCACCGCATTGTCGATCGCGATGATGGCCAAGTTGACCTGGTTCAGCGTCGTAGCAGCGGCGAACGAGGCGAGGAAGAGCATGGGAGCCGAAAGTGCGATGGTGACCTTCATCTTGAAATGGTTGAGGGCGAGCGTGTTTGGATGGGGCTTGAGTGAAGAGTGAGAGAGGATCTTTGTTAAAGAGGGAAGTGGATTGCTGTTGATGGATGGACGATTCTTTCCCTCCTCGAAGCCTTGCTACTTATAGACGAGAAGCTGGCTTAGAAGCTTCCTTGTGTCGAAGGAGCCTGTAACAGCGGCTGCGCGCTGCGGACCTTGCTGTGCCATCAGGTCACTGTCGACAAAACAGCTGCCTGGAGCCCCGCACTCCTACAACCTACCAGTGAATCGCAAGAAGGGCAAGCTCCTCCAGCAAAGCCGCTCTTCGAACAGTCAGGCCACTTTGACTCGGACGTGGTGATCCGGCCCCGCCGAGATGCAGCCCAGTGTTGGAGCCGCCTTCATCCGCACGCCGTAGAGCACACAATCAATTCGAGTAAAGCGGTAGCGGATCTCATGTGCTTCGTTGGGCTCGAAGGTGTCCTTGCTCAACAGAACAGGCGACAGGATCAGATCGCTTATCGAAAGTCCGGATCGTCTCGATGTTACGAGGCCAAGGGGTCAACGCACCTCCGCACGTCTATCGCCGCTGCAATCAAGGCGAGCTGTGCGCGTAGCAGAGGCGGCGTCGGTGTCAAAACGTTGGCAACAGTGCACGACGCCTGTGAGGGAAGGCTCAATATCGCGGGCTTTGATCAATCTGGGCGGATCTCTTACATCAAGCATATGCAGAGGCATGGCCCCTGATGAGGTGCGTTGGCTGCATAAGGTCCGCCCGAACGAAGTCGGGCAGGACTGGCGGTCCTTTGCCACCGCGTCGAGCCAAGTATAACAACATTCTACGACTAGTCGAGCAGGGCAGCGTCCGGCGATCGCCGCCCTCGCTCGGTTCGGTCTCCTAGTCTAGTCACATGGCCATAAGCTTCTTGGATCCCTCACAACGCGATGAGGCCCGGCAGAAACGCTCCTCGCCATCATCACACGCTCAGTTGCATGATCTAAAAGGGTCAAGACGACTTGTTTTGATGAAGCAGGGAGCTGTTTGCTGCTCGATCACAGTGCTGTCCAAGACACGCCCCTCCAAATGCTCTGAAGAGCACAGATCTTCTAGGCCAACATTCCATGGCTGCTCTCGATCGGCTCGCCGCCAACGATCTCACAAGCAGGAGGCAGGCTCGAGCGGATTGTCATTGCATACGGCGAGGTCGGGGCTCTCGGCGTCCTTCACCTCCCGTTGCCGCCCTTGGAAGCCCGTGCGCCCTTCTCACATTTCGATGGCGGCTGGTTCAGCCCAAAAGAGACCTTCTCCACGCTACAACACAGAAGCGCAACACAATTTTCAGGCTCGACTCGCACACGGCTGTACGATCTGCAACACACTTGCAATGGCAAAAACCCTAGCCCTAAGAGGAGGAAACAAAGAAGAGAAAGAAGAACAAGGAAAAGGCATCGCTGCTGCCCAGCACGTCTATCAACACTGATAATGAAAGTCGGTCGGGAAGATGACGCCGTCGTGCCGCACAATCAGGATCGGCACTCGACCGCGCGGAAGGCCCTGGTCAAAAGCGGGAGGAGCGGCACACACAATCGTCTGGCGCGTTCGCACCTCGACATGCGTGCTCTTCCAGTCGCCGAAAAAGATGAACAGGTTCGGGTGCAGATTTTCGCCCAAGATCGTCACCAGGCCTGGGCTCTGATCGCCCGACGGCGCAGGCATCGACGATCTACCGTCCCGCTGAGGCGCCACCACATTGGTGATGATCGGGATCGGCGTGATCGGCTGGGCAGGCGCAGGCACCGTGATCAGATGCGCAATGTTGCCGTCAGTGATGTTGGTCTTGGGCTGCGACCCGCCGACGATCTGCGGTGGCACGTAGAACGAGTGGCGCGCAATGTCGGTGCCCACCACCGTCCAGATGTCCGAGTCGGCGACCTCGACCGACCACATAGCGCCTGGTGCCGTGCTGCCTGCAGCCGAAGAGTCTGACGTCATCGAGTTGGCGTAAGATCCGGTGCGACGGAGCACCTCGACGTCAGACAAACCCTGGTTCTGGATGCCTACCATCGAGAGCGATTGGCCACGTCGGCGATTCTTGCTGGCCGCCGCTGCAGCTGCGGCTCGTTCCTTTTGCACAACCACCGAAGAAGACACGCGACGTGGTCGCTTGACTTTGCCCCCATCCGACGACGGTGGTGGTTCCATCGCAGACACGTCGTGAGACGAAGACGAGACCGACGGCGACATCATGGTGGCACCTGCTCTGCCAGCGCTCAGCGAGTAGCGAGTCTGCGCCGCTGCATACGCTGCCGCGCTGGTGGGGCTCGTCGGAAGATAGCCGCTCGGAGGCAGCTCGCCTCCCTCCATCGCAGCCAGGTTCATCGATGTGACAGGCGTCGTCGGCGTCGAAGGTACGCTGAAGCTGCTGTTCGTGACCCACTTCCTCGGCTCGCTCGGTCGATGCATGCCCACCGACTCGTTGAGACAGGCCAGAAACGGTCCGCTGTTGCCCGGCGACATGACTTCTCCCGAGTCACCCATAGGTCGCGGTACCGAGGCCGCCGGATCTTCGAGCACTTCGAGCGCAATCTTGTGAAGTTGCGACACGGGATCGCCAAAGGCCTCGCGCGAGATCGACTCGGCCGCGCCCGCCGATGCGCCGCCCAGCACCGTCGTGCCCTTCTCCACCTTTCGGACCACCATGACCGGGCTCACCACCGCCGTGTTGAGACACTGCAGCACGATGGGCTGATTGTAGTGGATCGTCATCTGCGAGCTGGTGAGGCCCGCAGTGGGCAGCGCGTTGGGCGGCGGCGGAGGATAGCCCTTGACGGGAGGCTGCAGAGGCTCGGCTGGCGTTGCGTCGGCGCGCTTGCTCGGATCGACGAGGTAAATGATGAAAGGATCCCAGCTGGACATCTTGGCGACGAAGCAGCTTGGCGGCTCTGAACCCTTCTGATCGCGTGGGTTCATGTTGAGGAAAGGCTGGTTGTCTGAGCCCTTGAACCAGGACGGTGCGCCCGAGACACAGAGGTAACGCGTCGACACGGTCTGCGATCGGAGGCGATGGAACAGCGAGATCACCGAGCCGTGGTTGACGCAGAGCTCCGTATTGCGCGAAGACTGGCGCTTCTTGCTGGGCTTGCTGATCACCTTGATGGGTCTGCTGGGGAACGTGCCCAGCAGACGTCGATCCATTGGCGAAGATCCGGGCACGGAGATGGCGACGAGCGCTTCGACGTGGCGCCTCTTCTCATCGACATCCGAAATGTAGAGCTGCTTGCCGATGCATCGACCCGAGATGGCCATTTCCGAAGACGGGTTGCCGACGTCGATGAGGCGACCGCTGCTGGAAGCCCATTCGAGCGCGCCGTCTTGGATGCCCGGTTCGCCGCTGATGTTGATGGTGACGCGAGGCGGCGACAGCACCGTCGGAGCCGCCTGATCAGGATCGACCGCGCCGGGTGGCGCGAAGGGCGAAGGACGCGTGGAAGCGGGGCAGACGTTCCACCAACTGCTTCCGATCAAGATCACCAAGGGCGGCGGGCACAAGAATCGCTTCTCGGCACCGTAGCTCTTCTGCGCAACGCGGGTCGTCATGATGAGCACGTTTCTCTCGCCGAGGCCGAGTCGACTGGGAGTCGAAATGTACTGGCGGACGTAGTCCTCGATGAAAGACGAGCAATCGCCAAAGTTGGTTTCGGTGACGCCCAAACCATGCACCAGGCGCAGCTGGTTCATCTCGGCCATCGAGACCTGCTGGTACAGGCTGGGACGCATGCTGGGCGGATAGGGCATGTGATTGCGGTACGTCGTCGGCGGCGGCTCCATGGACAGGCTCTGGATCTGGTCCGAGCGGGATCGCTGCAGAACGGGTGGAGGCGGATGGGCTGCGTACTGCTGAGCCGGGTATGGTTGCGCATGCGGATGCGATGGATGATGCGGCGGTGGCAATGGATGCTGATGCTGCGGATGCTGCGAATGATGCATGGGATGCGGCTGAAAGCCGTGTTCGAAGCGAAGGTCCGAGTGCGAGTGTGCGTGTCTCGAGATCATGGGGCGGCCATCGCCTTGCGGTACATCCTCTTCCTCTTCGACGATGGTGGGAGTGCTGTGGCCCTCGCGCTGGTGCGCTACTGACGGAGGACCTGAGCTAATGGAGGCGCTATTAGCTAGCGCAGAAGAGAGACGCTGTTCGCTGAAGCCTGCAATCTCGAACCCATCCGTGGGGTGACCGCCCGATGCGCTTAACTGCTGCGTGGTCTCGATCGAAGGCGAGAAGAAGGGCATCATGCCGGACGAATGCGAACCAAAGTGGGCCTGTGGCGAGTACTGCGACTGGGCTGGCGATGTGAGCGTGGGGCTGAACTGCTGCATCTGGGGCGTCTGAAATCCGGGTCCCGAATAGGGCCCACGGAAGCTGTGCGAGTGGTTCATTTGCGAATGAGCCGGACTCCACGGCTCCATGTGGGAGCTTCCGGGATGACGTGGACTAGAAAGAGGGCCCGACATGGCTGGACTCTGCATCTGGCCGAGGTTCTGCACACTGCGACTCTGCGACAAGCCAGGGTGCAGAGAGCCGGCCTGATACGATGCAATTTCGTTCTGCATGCTGGTGGTCCTCGTCAACGCCGAAATGGGCCGCGCCGCTACACCGCTGCCTGAGCTGGAACGTGGTCTACCCGCCTGCGCCTCGCTTCCCGAAGCAGTGCCCGTGCCGGCCGATGAGGTGAAGCTGGCGACCGATTTGAGTCCACGACTGGCAGGTCGACTGCCTGGCCGCGATGAGAAGGCGCCGGACAGGGTGGAGCTGGGACTGTAATGACCTGAGCCAAATTGCGACACCATGGGCGAGCCCGGAGACGCGGCCACGCCGAGGTGGCTCGAAGATGGGCCAAGTCGCTCTGCCACGCCGGGCACGCCAACGACGCTCTCAGTGTGACGAGGACTGTTCAAGACGTGTTCCGAGGTCTGGTGTGCTAGAGCAGTGCTTTTGGATTTGACGCCCTGGTTGAGAAAGCTCGATTCGGTGCCGAACGCAGGCATGAGACCGGCACTGGCGGGCATGGGCGCATCTTGCATGACGGTGGGTCCGCCAGAGTCCGAGTGCTTGTAGACAAGAGTCTGATCATCGTACGCGGATGGCTGCAGCTGCGGCATAGGCCCAAAGCGAGTGTGCAGAGCATGCGGGGTGACTGCACTGCCAGGGTCGGCAGAAGCGGGATCAGCGCTGGTTGAGTCCGACAAATCATGCCTTGCACTCGAACCCACGGACGCCATGTCGATCTTGAGTGCTGCAGGGCGAGCTGCCCTCTGTAGACCTGTGGAGAGGGATGCAGCCGAGCCATCGTGACTTGGCTCGTTTGAGACGGAAACCTGCTCCGACCAGCTCTGCTCGGATCCCGTGGGTGGCCGAGAGAGATATTGGTCGTTTTGGTGCGCGAGATAGTCGTTGGGCCCGAGATCCATGTTGGCATTGTCGAGTGGCAGTGTGGATCCATCGAGATACAGCGAGGCTCCCGACTGCATGGTAGCAGGACGACTCGCCGACAAGTCGGCGGATTGCTCGGCGCCGAAAGGATGTCCTTGCTGGCCTTGGTCGATGCGAGATGGCTGCTGTGCTACTTGGTAAGAGGGATCGGTGTGAAGCTGCTGAGGGTCATGATGATGATGCTGTTGCTGTTGCTGCTGGATGGCGAAAGGGTACGACGAAGAGCCTGGTGGTGGTGGTGGTGGTGCTGCTGCTGCTGCTGCTGCGTTTGGATCTGTGGCTATCGATGTGTCGTACATGGTGTGCTGATCTGCAGAGGGCTGGTGGGTGATCTGCGAGGAGTCGTACTGCATGTGCGAAGGGGGATGCATGTCTTGAGGGAAGGAGGTGCGATTCTGAGCATGAGCATCGAGCGGCGGTTGTGCAGAAGCCTGTTGGGACCATGTCGGCTGAAACATGCTTGAGAATGTCTCGCCAATGTGGGGCACGTCTGATGCCAAGTAAACGGCGAGGACCGCAGCGAGACGCGGTCGAAGTGGCGAAGGGGGGATGAGGCAGTCGAGGCCAGGTTCTAATCGCTAGTCCAAGCTGTGTCGAGTGTCGACAGCACCTTGCCCATGCAAGAAGGGGGAAGTCGGGGACTACGAACCAGGGCGGCAGATGGAAAGGATCCAGGTCGAGCTGGAGTAGACCATCTAAAGGCAAGAGATGATGGCAAGCAGGCTACTAGGAGAAGAGACGGGCTAAAGTAGTGATGCACCCAGCCTGGAACAAAGCGGCTGAAGTGTGCCGAGTCCCTATGTTGCCGTTGCGCGCTCTTGGACCGTAACCGGACGGGTTGTGGCTGGAAGAGAGCGAGAGAGAGGGTTGGGGGCGGAAAAGGCGGCGGAGACCCGAATGTGCGTGGGGACGGGAGTGTCAAAATGAAACAAGCTGCAAAGGCAAGCAAACCAAGCAACTGCCTAGGCTGGTTTGTAAGCGTGCGAAGAATGAGATGCAGCGGCTCAATGACGTGCAGGACGGTCTCGACCGGGAAAGCGTCAGCTCCGGGGTTATAGTCGGGCGAGTCGGCGAGAGTTTGCATGCAAAGCCGCAGCTGCTGCTACGGGAAACAGGGAATGTGCCGATGTGAATGTAGGTCGGCTGTGTGGGGTGGCCAAGGCAGCTGTCGAGACGCTGGACTTTGTAGACGCGCTGCTGCCACAGCCTCGGTGGAGTGAGATGAAGTGAGCCAAGCCGCTGGCCAGCCTCTCGCGCCAGGCGAACGGTGAAAAAGGAAAGAGATGTCCGAGAGAGAGAGAGAGAGAGAGAGAGAGAGAGAGAGAGAGAGAGAGAGAGAGAGTTTATGAAGGCGGCTCCTGTTTCCGGTGGGTGTGAGGGAAAGCGGCGATGGTCAACAGCCGACGCCACGTAGCAGCGAGTTTGTGGGTTGGGAAGGAAGCGAAGTCGAGATCGGTGACGTTGGCTGGGTCCCCGGTTGGTTGGTTGGTTGATTGATTGGCTGAGAATTGTCAATGTGCGAAAGGGCTCTAGGATGATAACGATGGCGAGATCAAAAAGGAAGTAACGAGCGATTGTGAAGCGAGTGGGGTTGTCGGAAGAGGATGTGTGTTTGCGTGAGAGAGAAAAGAGAGAGAGAGAGAAAGGGAAGGCGAAGGTGAAGATGAAAGTGAAGGTGAGAGCGAGAGAAAGAGAAAGAGAAAGAGAAGCTTCGACTGTTGCCGATGCTGTAGTGGAGTCGAGTTGAGTTGAGTTGGGTGAGGAGCGTAGACGGCGGAAGCTGCACCGAGCAAGCAAGGGCCCAAAAGAGAGCGAGTGTCAAAGCGCCCAGAAATGGCAAAGCGGCAGAAGAGCGACCTCACCGCTTTCCTCTTTTGGGCTGCTGCTGCGTCGGAAAAGCTGAACCGTGTCAAAAATTGAATGGGCCCACGCTGAGTGTCAAAAGAGAGTGAGAAAGAGCCGCTGCCTTTCTCTCACTCTGTCTCACTGTCGCATCCTCTCTCTGGCTTTGTCTCTGTCGCCGCTCTGTCTCTCTGCTGCCTTGCGTCAACCAAAGGGAAGAAAAGAAAAAAAAAAAAAAAAGAAAAAAAAACGCACTAAACCGACCTAAGCGAAATCTAAACCAGATTTCGTGCCTGCCTGCTGTACGTACTTTGTGGTTTGTAGTCTTCTGATTGCCTCGGCTGCTGCTCCGACGAGGCTGTCTGACTGGCTGGCTGGACAGACTTGCCATCAAATGATCAACTGCTATACGGAAGGCAAGGGATGAAGAAGAGGAAAGCCAGGGCAAGCCGGGCGAGTTTTTCGGAGGGGACAGACCCTGTGCTGCAGCACAGCAACAATGGCGGTTGGTGACCGTGGCGGTGGCGGCGGCGGCTAAGCTCGATTTTGACAGGCAATCAAGGTTGTGATAGCACCTGGACCCGTTTGGCAGGAAGAGCAGCAGGAGCAGCAGCACGGCAGCAGCACGGCAGCAGCAGCAACGATCGATTACTGTAACTGTCACCCTGCCTCGAATTTTCCGATGTCACTGTTTCACTGATCGACTGGCTGCCGGGTTCGCTTAGAGAAACAGAGCGATCCTGAGGAACAGAAGGGATCAATACAGGCAGAATGGCGATCAGTTCGACGATGGGTTTCAAGGGTCAAATTGATTCCTGTCCCTTCCGTCTGTCTATGCCTGTCTGCCTGCGGCTCTGCATGCAAACCGCGTCGTCTCCTGAAGCAAACCCAACGCAAGCCAACCCGGCGCAAATAAAGTTAGCGAGCTACTGTATCTCCTTCCTCTCGCCGGATTGACCGACTGACCGACTGATCGACTGATCGGCTTTGCCGTTTTTGGGGGGTTGGAAGCCATTGATGCTCCTGTCAAAGAAGCCAAGTCAATTCGGAAGCACGCTGCGGCAAACACTCTGCTTCTTCGTACGCTTGCCGATCGCCTTCGCATCTGGAAATGCCCGATCTGATGACACTTGCGTTGAAGCAGAGGAGCTTCGCAGAATAACGGCTCTGTGCGATGCTACTCAGTTGGCGTGGATTGGCCTTCACCGATATCCCTTCTCGCAGATGGATCACGACAAGGTCTACTTCAGTATTCCTTTGCAGCAGTCAGCGCAGCTCGTGCACAAGTCAGAATCGCGATGAACCGTAGCTAGGCAGCGAGAGGGTGTGAACTGTAGCGCAGGCGCTGTGTGATGCCAGCCACCAGCCACGACGAACGCAGATCCTTATTGGAGACATTCTGACTGAATTTCGCGACCTCAATTTCGGAGTTGCTTTTTGTGGTGCTCTTGTTTTTTTTTTTTTTTTTTTTTTTTTTTTGGAACGAGAAAATGGTAAGGTCTTGCTGCTGATCAGAAGAGGGGCAAGTCATTCTTGCCTAGACTTTGTCCTCAAGCAGAGCACTTCAGACTCGCTGTCACTACATGTACGGCTGCCATTGATGCAAGAGAAAAGATAATCGAAGCTCATCCCGATTGGATCGGCGACCTCCTTCAAAGGAGCAAGATAAGAGGGAACAACGCACGTCCCTGCGAGCAACAAGCGGAACATCAATTGGCCGGCCAACCTCGAAACGACAGGCACCACGCCGAGTTGTCCTCCTTCTCCTCCTCCTCCTCCTCCTCCTCCTCCTCGAGGATAAGGGTTGGTTGGTCGAGCTGGTTTGCTTAGCGTGCCTTTGCTGCCTCGCATCTTGAGGGGTCGCTCTTGCGCAGTGTCATGTGGACCTGTGTCTTGACTCTGCATCGAAAAAGCCTTGCACGAACAAAATTAAACCGGCACGCGGAGAGATCCATTCAAGATTGATCTTCAAACCACAGCAACAGCGGATCGGCCCTCTGAGCTCCGTTTTGCTGACGATGGCGCGATTGGGCAAATGGGCGCTCTGGTTATGGCTCTGTGAGCTCTGTCGCTCGACTGGCCCCCTTTCCCAAGTCAAACCTCGGCAAGATCAATTTCTCCGCCCCGCGAAAATTACTTGGAAAAAAAAAATGGTCCGAGAAAGTTTGTCTCTTTTTTTTTTTTTTTTTTTTTTTTTTTTTCTGTCACTCCTCCAGTGCCTCTTTGTGATTGGACAAGATCCTCGGCCCTCTCACTCACCCCCATGGCTGGAGGGCCTCGTGGCAGTCGCGCAGAGGAGGAGGAAGCAGTTGAATCTTTTCCCCACTTTTCGCCGCTCTCACAACTCTCCTCCATTCGCTCGGTACTTGGTTGTGTTCAATCGCGTTTCTTTCTCGGTGTGTTGGAGGCTTGGATAGCTAGTGAAGCTGCCAAGTGGCCCTGACAAAAGCGGCTCCGAGTTGTGGAGAGTCACAGAGTGAGAAGGGCGAGAGGAAAGGGTTTTCTATCGGGTTTTCCCCCGCACTCGCCTACAATTTCTCCGCATCTCGTTCGTCCAGATTTTCTTTTTTTCCCCCCTTTCTTTTGTCTCTCTGTGGTCTTGTGCCTGTCCGGGGCTTCATCATTCTAGGCTCTCTTGCCATGCGCCCGCCTCTTCTTTCCCCCGCTTTCGTTCGACACTGGTTGAATGACTGCAGCAGAAGCAGCAACCGGTCTCCCTGCTTGCATCACTTGCTCTCTCCTTGACAAAACAACCTTCTGTCGTCCCCGGCCGACCCGGTCAAGTTTTCTGTCGGCAACCTTGTCATCTCTCTCTCTCTCTCTCTCCCCTTTTGTCCGCAATTTGGATCCTCTCTTTTTCTCCGCCTCCGTCTCTGCTTCTGCCTCGCACGCACGCACGCCCACTCGCTTCACCGGACCGCCCATACTGTACAGCAAACACTGCAAAGGCAGACAGACAGACGCTCCGGGATTGGCTGTCTCGTGGCTGTCCCAGACAGACTCAGCAGACTCAGGAACACCAACCAACGCATGTCTCCGCCGCACCTCTCTCTCTGCATCCAATTTTGACTCGTCTTCTCCCCTCTTCCTTCTCTCTCCTTGCCTCCTCCTTCCTTCCTTGCCTCCCTCCCTTCCCCTCTCCATCCGCACATCCGCCGTTCATCATCATCATCTGCGCTCCTCCCTCCCCCACCGCTTTCTCGTCCCTTGACTACAATCAGCACCCCTTCATTCGCCAGTGCGCCTTGATATCAATGTACGATTCGACTTGACCGTCCTCTTGTCATAACGTCATCATCGCCTTTCCCTGTCGACTCGCGCGGCAGCAGCGCATTCATCGTCTCATCACCTCCATCCGCTCCAACCTT
Organism: Sporisorium sorghi; assembly: GCA_023212695.1. Lineage (NCBI taxonomy): Eukaryota > Fungi > Basidiomycota > Ustilaginomycetes > Ustilaginales > Ustilaginaceae > Sporisorium > Sporisorium sorghi. The sequence goes on along the minus strand of JALCCG010000027.1, from coordinate 17,395 downwards.
ACCGCCAATTTTGCGCCAGCTCTCACTCTCGAATTCAGCTACGATCCCCTCGCATCAGCAAAGCACAACTCAGCATACAGCGTAGCCCATCCTCCGTCGTCTCGGTCGCTGAGCTTTCGCAGGACTGACTTCGAAGCTGTGGGCCTGCAAGCTTCGCAGCATCGACTCCGACTAGTCGGCCTCACCTCTCCTATTCTCCCCCTCCACGGTTTCATATCACCACCATGGCCGAGTCGGGCGATCGAAGCACCTCTCGCGAGGCAAAGCTCCCATCTTTGGGCTCCTCGCTTTCCCGCCAACCGGATGGACCATTGTCATCATCCAACTTGCGACGCCAGCCGCTCTCTCCGCCGATGCTGCCGACCACATCCACAGGCTCAACGTCCGCCGCCTTGCCACCACCGCCTCCTACTCGACTGCACTCGTACCACCACCCCCTCTCTGCATCCTACGCATCGAGCAGCAACGGCAACAGAAACGGCAGCAGCTACTTTGATCGCAACCGACAGCCCGCACCGCCACTGTGGAAGGAGCTTCGTTCACCTCCGCTCGAAGATCGACCGTCCGACGGCGTAGCCTCTGGCTCCTTTTCTCGCGTCCTGCCGCCTCTGGCTAGCTCGAGCTCGAGCAGAAACGTCTTTCAGCTGCCCTCCTTGTCTGCCAGCCTGCCATCCTCCACGTCCTGGCATGGGGCTTCCAACGGATCCAACCTTCCTCCGTCATCCTTTCGAGCCCAATCGAACGAGCTGCGCAGGCCCGCTCAAGATCCCAAGCTCTTGTCGCTTTCTGGCCAATTTGGCGAGTTTGCCGGCTCCAGCAGGCCTCTCGTAGCCGAGGCTTCGCCTGCCGGCCTCACCTCTCCCGGTATCGACGAGGGCTCTCCAGCCGGCCGCAAGCCCGCCAAAGCGCATGTTCCTTCGGCTTGTCTGAACTGCAAACGTGCGCATCTGGCGTGCGACGTGGGCAGACCATGCCGTCGCTGTGTCAACCTGGGCAAGAGCGATACATGCATCGACGTTCAGCACAAGAAGCGCGGACGACCGCGTCTCAAGGATCGTCCCTCGTCGCAGGCTGGCGTGACGACGCTGCAGACGTTCGAGGGCAAGAGCGATGTATCTGGCTCGCCCGCTTCGGCTTCGTACGCACGCCAGTCTCCAAGCTCCGAGTCGGGCTACTTTCGCTCGCCCACGCGCGCCAACGAGCTCGTGTCGCCGCCGCTTCTCTCTTCGAGCACCGTGATGCATGTATCTGGCCGCACGCACGGCGCAGCACCGCATCCACGCAGCGCCTCGAACTCGGTCTCTGCTTCGAGCTATCCTTACTCGCGACCGGATCACGTGCGTCACGCGATGGATGTGTCCAGCAACCATGGAGCTGGCCATCCGAGCTCGTCTTGGTCGATGCAGCAGAGCGGATCGCATGCGTTCGCTGCTGCGCCACAGATGACTGGCCGACATCACTCGCATTCGATTTCGTACGAGCAGCAGTATCACCCGGCGCCGTATCAGCGGTCACCGCAGCAGCCTCAGCTGCAACCGCAGCAACAGCCGCAGCCTCAGCCTCAGCAGCCACTCCACCGACACGCACCGTACGGTTCGCAGCAGTCGCCCAGCCAACAGGCGGCAGCATCGGCGTCAGACACGTCGGACAGCGTCATGTCGGCCGTAGTGACCATGATCTGCTCGACCAACCTGCAGTGCGCTCGCATCTCGGAAGAGTGTACTGCGCTGCTTGGCTATCAGCCAAGCGAGCTGAACGAGCGATCACTGTTTGAGCTCGTCCATCCTTCCGAGACAGGTCGACTGCAAGAAATCTGGAGCTCGCTGATCGACCCGGTGGGCGTGATCCCACAGGCGGTCCCGGCTGCTGCTGATGTTGTGATGAGCACGCCCGCGGCTCGACTGATGGCACCGGCAGCGGGCACCATCTTTGTGCAGGAAAACATGCGTCTGAGGCAGCGCAACGGCATGTACGATTTCTACAGCGTGCGACTGCACCTGGGAGGCGGCTTTGGCGTGGATTTGTACCGCAGAGACACGCTGGACCGAGCCTATATCGTCGCAAGTCTGCTCAAACTGGGCAACGATGCGGTGCACCCGGACCCGGCGATGTTGCGTTCGCCTTACTCGCACGATCCGAGTCAGGGTCAAGGCTTTCGCACTCCATCTGCTCCTCCCTCAGCGACCGCACGAGCCGTGCTGGCTGCAGAGCAACAGCACCAACGTCAGCGTTCAGAATCCGTGCACCAGCAGCGACCTACGCATCTCGAGAGCAACATGCGTGGAAATGATGCTGCGCCATCGCAGCTCAACGTGGAGATGGCGGATCTGCAGCGCCAGGACGTGTCACGCGGGTTCAAGCGCAGCAGCGCCGAGATGGACCAAGACGAGCCGGTCTCGTCGTCCGGTGCAGCACCTTCTCTCAACGCGTCGTATGCCAAGGAGGCAGGCGTCCATGGTGCTTCGTCGTATGGCCCGTCCAAGCCTGGTGTTGCCTTTCCGCCGCCTCCAGCAGTGCGATCGATGCTTTCCGAGCGTCCTCGCGGCTCGACCAGTCGTGACGGTATCTTGTGCTAATCGGATCCTCCATCCAAACAAAAACCACGCACATGTTCTGTATTTCTAGTGTACTCTCTGATCGATTGAAAAGGCACACGGGGAATCCGAAATGTAGTCATCTTTCTTCTCATGATTGTGTGATCCAGTTGGATGTCGTGAGTGGACCTTGTCTCTTGATGTGAAGAGCGTCTGGACATCCGAAAGCGGTTGATTTTTTATTTATTTATTTTATTTTTATTTTTATTTTTCTTCTTCTTCTTCCGGACAAGAAAATGAAATGAAATTTGGTCACTTGCGCTTTGCCATCTCTCGGGAAGTCACGAAAACTTATCTTCTCGATCGTCACCCTTGACCTGCGCCACTACTACCACCACCACCAATTGGCGCCTCTTCAAGCATCCTCTTAATATCTCACGGCGCTGAGAGAAGGACAGGCCTCACTTAACATGCCGACACAAGGGCTGTAAACACCATCCCTCGGTTCGCTCAAGATTTTTCATCTTCATCCGCAGGGCATTCCTCTGTATTCACCGAGGCATCCGACACATCGCGACGACAGCTTCTCAGCACATAGCTCCACCCTCATCTTCGAACATCATTCAAGTCGACGACAGAGCACAAATCACCCGACATGGATTCACCAAGCCAGCAGCTTGCGCATCAAGCCGTCAAAAGAAACAAGAAGAAGCAAAAACGCTCCGGTCGACCGTCCGACGCCAACTCCAGCATCCATGCTGACGACGACAATGTCGACGATGAGTCTCCTTCGACTCCTCGCAACCGTATCGCGTCCCAGCCCCACGCCCACACGGCCTCTCCCTTCAACTACCGATCTGCCCAAAACTCGCCCTGGCTGGCTCAGCCTTCCTCCCCTTCCGTCATCCTCTTCAGCGGTCCAGCCAACCGCGGCTTTGAGCGCGTCCACGATGACACCTTCCCTCACGATGTGCAGCTTCTCAAAAGCATGGCCAGATCCAAGTTCAAGTTTGCACCCACCGCCCCCGTCGAGATGAGCTACGTCAACCCGGATGGCATCATTTGCGATCTCAACGACGAACACGATCTCAGGGCACTTGCTCTGCACGCAAATGTCGCTCAAAAGCTCAAGGTGCTCGTCTCTTCGTCTACAGAAGAACCTGTCACTCAGCAACCAGCTCCGTCGGGTCCGATCCAACCAGTGTCAGCCACTGCACTGACACCTTCTGCTGTGACACTGATGCCCCCGCCTGCAAACGGGCACTCCTCTGCCAAGCGGAAACGCGCCGACGATTCGCCCCCGCCATCCTCGGCCCCAACTTCGGCTTCACAGACTCCTGCGTCCCCAGCAGCTCCTGTGGCCAAGAAGCCCAAAACTCAATTACACAAGTCGCTCGCCTCTGCACCTGCTCCGGTTGCCCCTGCTGTCTCTGAACCAACCGTCGCCGAATCGCAGAGCTCGCAGGGTCCAGCTTCTGTGGCATCAGAGCCCTCCGCCCCAGTCGCGACTGCACCTTCCGAAACGCCAGCCTCACAGCCCGCTGAGACCGTAGCCGCTGGCCAGGTGCAAGTTGCTGCAGCGACGCTACAACGCGGTCGTTCGAGAAAGAGTGTTGCTCCGGCTCCTGTCCCAGCTTCTCAGGATGCATCCGTCGATCAAGCACAAGCGCCTGCAGCGACACCAAAGCGCGGTCGTCCCAGGAAGAGCGACGTTGCTACCGCCGCATCGTCCGCGCCGGCAGAGGAATCCAACAGCAGCAATGCCACGACAGCGACCGTCTCGGACGTAGAGCCGCCTAAAAGCGCAGCTGAAACTCAGCCAGACGAGACCGTAGCTTTCTCGCAGCCAAAAAAGGCCAAGTCCAGTCCCTCGAAAGCTGCAAAGACTAAAGCAAGCGCCAAGCCTCGTGCAAGTTCTGCCAACAAGGTCGCCGAGGATGTCGAAACCGTGACGGCAAGTGCTGTCGACGCTGCTCCAGAAGTTGCAACCCCTGCTCCTGCAGCAAAGAGAGCTCGTCCATCCAAAGCTGCTACAGCGACAACTGCTTCTCCTGCAGTGAGCGTGCCAGCCTCGCAGTCGGATGCAGTTGCAGCACCTGTCAGTGAGGCCGCTGCGGTTCCAGGCACCTCGACACCAACAGCTCCCGACGCTGCTTCCGTTGTCCCCGCAGCTGCAGCAACACTTGTCAAAAAGAAGATTGGTCGACCAAGCAAGGCCTCCCTCGTAGCCGCAGAAGTGGCGACACCGACAGCTACCGACGCTGCCCTCACTGCCCCTGAAGCTGCAGCTACGCCTGTCAAGAAGAAGCTCGGTCGACCGACCAAGGCCGCCATAGCAGCGGCAGAAGCGGCTGCTGCTGCTGCCGAAAACTCGGGCTTTTCGCAGACAGATGCTCCTGCGGCGTCCTCAAACGAGGCTCAGACCGACCCTGTCGCTCTGGCAGAGACAAACACTGAAACTCCCACCGTTGCTGAAGCTCCGCCGGCAAAGAAAGCTGCTCGCCCGCTCAAGACGGCCAAGGCTGCGAAGTCCAGCAAAGCTGCTGAAGCCACAGCTGCCGCTGCCGCTGAAGCCGTTCCGACAAACCAGGAGGCAGCAACCGTCACAGAGTCCACACAGTCTGGCAGAGACACGGACAGTGCAACAGGCACTGCTACTTCCAACGGCACCGAACAACCCTTGCCGAGCAGTTCCGTCTCGTCCATCCCTGAAGTAACTGAAGAAGAGACAGCTGCTGTCCCGCCCCCTTCAGCCTCTAAACGTTCTACCGCTGCTGCCAAACCTCGTCCCTCCAGGGCGAACGGCACCGCGGCTGCAGCCAAAGCCGCCGCGGCCGTTGACACGTGCATTGTCTGTGGTGCCACGCCGTCGCACGAACACGAGCAATGCCCCATCTGGCTGGGCGGCTCGCAAGCCATCCTCGATCTTCTTGCCATGTTCCGCAAGAAGACTTATAAGAACAAGAACGACAAGGAGGTTATCAGGATCCTCCATGGCTGGCTAAGCAAGCAATTCGGCGCTCCGTCTCTCGACTTTACCGCGAGCCAAGATTCGATCAAGTCTTGGCAAGCGACTGTGAATGCTCCAGCTGCAACTCCGTCTGCTACCACTGCTGCAGATGGTGTTGCCAGCCAAGCTGATGTCACTCCAGCTCCAGCTAGCGACTCGGTCGGCGCAAAGTCTGCTGCAGCTGCTGCTGCTGCGAGGAAGGAGACGCGTCCAAAGGCTGCAGCGGCCAAGTCTGCAGCGGCGAGCAAGGCCGTTCTGGTCCAAGCCACGCCAGAGCCGCAACTCCCGCCACCTTCTGGAGTTGCTGCCATGCCCACTACAGATGCAGAGGCGGCGGCCGCTCCAGCCTCGCCTGCGAAACCGGCTGCACGCGCTGCACGCGCTGCACGCGCTGCACGCGCTCAGGGCAAGAAAGCAACAACTGCTGCAGGAGCCAAGACGAAAAAGAAGGCTGTCACCGAGACTGCGACCGAACCCGAGCCTGAGCCTCAAATCGCCCTGACGCCGTCGTCTCCGCCGCAGCCGAGCTCGTCGCAGTCTTCAGCAGCGTCCGGCAACGGTCTCAGAGCGCCCTCTGAATCGTCGGAGGCCGAGCTGGCCACCAGCCCGATGCTTTCAGCTGTGCCGCGTACCAACGACGATATGGACGTGGATGAGATGTCCTCGCAGTCGCCCTCTCGACCCAGCACGGCAGCAGAGCAGCTGGCCGAGAGGAGGCGCAGGATGAAGCTGGCCGATCAGGCTGCTTCTGCCGCCGATGCGCCCTCTTCGAGTGCACGATCGAGATCCGCTTCGGTCACGAGCTCCGACTCTTCGCATGGCGGCGACAGCAGCGAGGAAGAGTCGGACGGACAGAGCGATCAGGAAGCGACTACGCCCAAGGTTGATCGAAAGGCGACCACCAAGCGCACCAAGGCGGCGCCGTCGAGCAAGGAGCCGCCTTCGCCCGCAGCGACTGCCAAGCCGCGTCGAGCCACGACGGCGGACAAGGGGGCGACCTCGTCGGATTCGAGCAGCGCTTCGTCTTCGGAATCGGAAACGGAGTCAGAGCCAGAGTCGGAGCCAGAGACGACGCAGAAGAGCACCGCCAAGAGTCCTGCCAACGGGTCCAAGGTGAACACGCCCAGCACGAGCAAGACGGCGCAACGCCTGACCGCTCCCGACAATCCGTTCCTACGCGGGTTGACCCCGGCGTCGACCAAACAGAGCCGTGCCACTGCTGGCAGCAGCAGCCAGCGATCGACGCCGTTTACGCGCTTGTCGGAACTCAAGCCTGCTACGCTGCGTCAAAACCTGTCGCAGCCCGGGTCGCCGCTGAGCACGGGCGGGTCGACGCCGCTCAGCGGCTCGAGTCAGATGCCGTCCTTCTCGACCCAGCCTGTCGTCAATGGGAAGAGCAACGGGAACGGAGATGTGGCGGCGGCAGCAGCGACGGCAACTGGAGCATCAGGAGCAGCCGAGGCCGCTGACGACGATGACGACGATGACGACGATGACGATGATGATGACGAGAGCAGCTCGTCGTCTTCTTCGTCAGAGGACGATGCGCCGGCAAGGGGTGTCAAGCGGGCTGGCAAAGGTGTCGGTGCGACAGCGGGAAAGTCAGCGCCTGCGAAGAAGCGCAACAAGGTGTTTGACGTGTTTACCTGAAAGTTGAGAGGGCGCGCTTGTTCAATGCTGTTTCTCCCTGGCATGAAATGCAAGCCGATTGTCACCTAAAACACTTCACTTTGTTGCGAGACGGCGTGCTGCCAAGAGTCAGAAAGATGGCCGATGTGCTGTTTTATCATTGCGTGCGTGAATGTATCAATAATAGAGCCTTTGAACCTTGGGCTGTTCGCCGTTGGGAAGCAGCTGTTTGGCAGGGATGGGGATGGATTGGGAGGTGAATTCGTCTGCGTAGTGGAGGAGGCCAACTTTGGGCATGATGTTGTACTTGAGGGTGAAGGTTGCGTTGTGTACGTCTCTGCGTTGCGATCAGGATGTTAGCAAGCGTTCTGAGCAAACCTGCGTCAAGGAGGGGGTTTGTACTTACTTGAAGCTGCGACCTACTTCGCGGAAGCCGTATTTGTTGCGCACTGTATCCAGAGCGACGTGAGCGTCCTGCTTGGAGCGCAAAATGCGGTCCCAGATAACCACCTCATTCCTTGTGTGCTTCTTGGAGTCGTACTGCGCCGCGAGGCTGACGAAGACCTGCTTGGTGTTCCAGTCGAACAGGGGGGCAAAGTCGGCATCGATACTGAAATCCACCTCGACGAAATCTTGGATGTTGCGGTCCATGTGCCACGCCGCTTTGGCGCGCACGACGGAGAGCTCGTTGATCACCACTTTGCCTGTGGGTGTGTGCGTGCCAAAGCGCGAAAAGTCGATGAGCACGACTAGTGCAAGCACGATGGTCGTCGCCAGTGCAGACACCGCATTCAGGCGCGAGAGCGTGCTGTGCATCGTTCGTGTGGCGGGAGCGGGTGTGGTTGGGGTAGGGTGGAAAGGGATGGTGATGGTTTTGGTGCGCACGATGAAGGCCACGTCGAAGCTTTGACGCTGGGCGTGGACCCTGAACATCGGTCCTTTTAGACGAATCGGGCTGCGATCTGTGTCGATTGGTTGAGTCTAACAACGTGAAAGTTGCGCCGAAATCTTCGATCCCGATCTCGACCTCATCGCCTTTCTGCTCTTCGTTTGATTCTGTCTTCTCATCCACAGACTCCAGCATCGATGGCCCAACTTCGGCACTGACCTTCCGAGCAGAGGCTGCCTGGAGATATTCGATTATTGATTCGACGCACCCACGTCGTCGCCAGGACGCGTGTGTGGTCCAGCAGCCAGTCGATTGAGAGCTTGAGATCGACCACTCCTGTCTGTGCACGAGGCTGAGGAACTGGACCGCCTCGGCGTATTCGGTCCAGCAGGCAGCTACGCTAGCCCAGCTGGGTTTCAAGGCTCAAGTCGCCGAATGGCGTGTGCAATGGTAAGTGTCAAGGGAAATGCATCGAATGGAACCTCGAAACCTCGATATAACGTCATGCTGCTGGTGTTGAGCGCACGAGATCGGTCAAGTTTTTTTTTTTTTTTTTTTTTTTTTTTTTTTTTTTGACCGCGATCTGTACAAAAATTGGCCCTCGGTCTATTTTCGGAGACGAGCCGATCTGAGTTGTGTACCGCCAAAGAGCCAAAAATGGGACTTCCGATCGCAGCTCTTTTTGACCATCTCATCCCTTCACACGCCTTGCATCATTTGTCTCTGATTGTCAGGCAGCAGGTTACGAGCCGCAGCTTCGACCTAAGCGACCTAAGCGAGGTCAGAATAGAGTTTTCTTTGTCGCTTCTCCTTGCCAGCGCCGCATCACGCAAAGCAAGCGCTGTTTTCGCACCAACTCGGTCCGCTTCCGTTCACAGGCGACCGCCCAACCCACTCTTCTCCTCTTAACCACCACAGGCCCTCGTCACCGTCGGTGCTCAGCACCTTTGTCCTCTCTCCATCCTCTCAGCATCCGACGCGCACGCTCTCATTCCCACCATGGCATCGTCAGCTTCCACATCATCGCACGCTCTCAGCCAAGGCGCCGATGCCAGCCTGGACGTGCTGCCCGCCGAACTCCAAAACACCATCATGGAGGGCAAGTTTGCGCAGATCAAAAAACAGCGACAAGAGGCGCGCACCGTGCTGCGCGAAACCAAGCAGCGTACGCGCAACCAGCAGACCGACCAACAGATCTTGCTGCTCATGCAGGCCGACGAGCGGCTCGCTGCGCTCCTCTCGCAAGCTGCCGACTCGATGCGCGCGTTGCTGCCTGTCAACTCAACGACGCTCGCACCGTCTGCTGACGACGCGGATGCCGTGACCACCACCGCCAGCAGCAGCAGCACCAGCAGCAGCAGCAGCATCGCGTCGACGCACGGAGCAAAAGCATTCGAGGAAAAGGCGCAACAGTGGTTCCTCATCCTCAACGAAGTGCAGTACTCGCTGCGAAGCGCCGTCCGCTTCCTGCGCGAAGCCCAGCTGGCTCCGCTCACGCTCCCCGCTGCACCCGAAGCACGATCCACAGGTAGAGCAGGCTCCGCCAGCCGCGGTCACAATCTGTCGCTCCTCGAGGCGTTCGTCGATCTCGGTAGCCTCGAAGGCACAACGTTCAAGCTGCCCCCTGCGGCGGATGCTGTCGCCCCCGCATCAGCCTTGAGCAGCTTGCCAGAGGCGAGCTTGAGCCTGCACGCTCTAAGAGAACGCCATCGCAACTGGAAGGCGTTGTCGAGCTCGCTGCAGCAGATTCAGCAGTCGATGGTAGGCGAGAACGGCGTGAAGGCTTCGCCGGAGCTGAGTCTGTTGGAAAGTATCAGGAACGGATGTAGCTCGGATCGGATCTTGCTCGATGCGCTTGTTAACACTAATAGTATGGCGCAGTAGTAGTGGTAGTAGTAGTCGCAGCATGTCGCTATCTCCCTGTTTTCTCTCTCACTTGCACACTGTACTTTTAGTCGTCCTTCCAGCTCTTTCCCCCTTGTTTCTCTAATTGGCCATTCTGTCACCTAGCAATCTTTGAACGATGCATTCCTATGTCAATCATGATCGGAGCAGGTCTGTAAGGGATGTTGGGTCGAGGAGAAGAGGGGGCGATTTTTGCGCTCCCGTGACAATGTGAGATCGCCAGTCGCGTGTTCTGTAATGGGGCCGAATTCGAGCAGCGGGTGTTCCGCTCGGGCTGTCGGTGAGCTGTTGCGTGTTGTTTTTCTGCGTGCGTGTCAGTGCGAGCGAGTGTCGTTTGATCCCGCGCCAACTAGAAGCATTCATTTCATCGTCTCTCACCCATTCCTTCCCTTCCTTCCTCACACGACTCTCGTCACCTTCACCTGAGCGCATATCCTCCACCGTCACAATGTCGCGCGTCACCCAATCGCGCCAGCAGACCGAAGCGAACGCCAAGATCCTTCGCGCTCTGGTCAAGTCGGCGGACAACAAGGTGTGCGTCGACTGCAAGAAGAACGACCCGCGCTGGGCGAGCTGGAACCTGGGCTGCTTCCTCTGCATCCGCTGCTCGGGCATCCATCGCTCCATGGGCACGCACATTTCCAAAGGTGCGCACCTGCCGCTTTTCCTCAAAACCTTTTGACCTTTGTGCTTCACTTTTGCAATCTGTGCTGACATTTGACCTTCTTATCGCCCGCGGCGGGAAACAGTCAAGAGCATCGACCTGGACATCTGGACGCCCGAGCAGATGGAGTCCGTGCAGAAATGGGGCAATCGCCGCTGCAATCTGTACTGGGAGGCGCACCTCAAGGCGGGGCACGTGCCGGCGGATCACAAGATCGAGTCGTTTATACGCAGCAAGTACGAGTCAAGGCGGTGGGCTAAAGACGGTCCTCCCCCGACGGATCCGAGTGTGCTCGACGGCGCTACTCCCGCTACTCCCGCGGCTGCTGCGCCTGCTGCGGCTACCAGTGCGTCCGCGGGAGTAGCGGGGAAGGTGGCGCCCAGCAAGCCAGCGCCGGTAGTTGATCTGCTCGATGACGCCTCGCCCGCCACCGCACCAAAGACAGCACCAGCAGCAACCGCAAAGCCGGCACCAGCAGATCCAGCACCGCCCAAGTCCACCGGTGGAGCGGGAGGAGGAATCTTCGACCTCGACTGGCACGAGCCCTCCGCTTCGTCGTCCGCCACCAGCCCCACCTCCGCCACCTCGACAGGCGCCAAGGGCAAAAACGACATCATGTCGCTCTTCGTCGCCAAACCCGCCGCCGCTGCAGCACCGAGCGGCGCAGGGTTCGGCGACTTTGGCTCGTTCGCCACACCGGCTCCTTCTGGCGGCAATGCGGCTTCTGCCGGCGGGCTGGCAGGGCTCAACTCGTCGTTTGGCGGTCTGGATCTGTCGTCGACGTCAGCAGCGAAGCCCGCGGCGTCCAATGGCGCGTCGTTTGCAGCGGGCGGTGGACAGAGCAACCCCTGGTCGACGGGTGCAGCTCCGACCAGTGCAGGTGGAGGAGGAGGCGGTGGATTGTTCGACACGCAGGATGTGTGGGGTTCGTCGGGTGCGTCTGCCGCCACGACGTCGACGTCGACGGCGAGCAAGCCCAAGGACGATGCGTTTGCGGATATCTGGGGCGATTTCAAGTGAGCATGGCGTCGTAGAAGATGGCTTTGGTGACCGTTTCGCTCATCCGTGCACATCGAAGATTGAACGGGATGTTGCACTCCATTCCCTCCGTGTGATCCTCAGTCGAAAGAAAGACAGCCGTGCAGCCCTCACACTCAGTGCCGAGAAGTCTCTGACCCACGTTCGGCAGACCAGACTGAGTCGAGTGAATCCATGAATTGCGCAAAACAAGCCCCTGTGAAGCCCAAACTCAAGCGACGCTCTCAACGCGACTGCTGGACGAGTGCAGATCGACATCGGTGCTCGACTCGCCCTCGCCCTTCGCCAACCTCCCCCTCGCGCTCTGCTCCTCGTCCTCCTCGTCCTCCTCGTCCCCCACCACGGCCGAATTGCCCTCCAATCCAAACAGCACATCGTCTCTCCTTCTAGCCAACAGGCTCGCCTCCTCAACCAGCATGCTGCGGTACTTTTCATCGATGCGCGACGAGGCGCCGCCGTTCTTGCTGCCCCTGCGCACCGTCGTGCCACCTGTGGAGTTGGTGACGCAGCCAGGGAAGCCGGAGCGCGCCGCGGCGTCCGCGAGCAGATTCGTCTCGCTCTCGGCGCGATTGGTTGACACGAGGTGCTTAGTGCGCGAAAGAGCGCCTGAGGGGCCAGATGCCTCGCTGTCGCTGTGCGGGCGCGCGTCGTGTGCGTCGGCGGCGCGCAGCGACGCAACTTGCGCGTGTGCCGCCGCGCCCTGGGAAGCGGGTTTGGCGGTGGCGGTTGAAGAAGAAGAAGGTGATGCGATAGTGCTGCGCGACGTCGATGGGTCCTGCGTCTGCTGCGAGGCAGGCTTGGGGCTCGACGTGGCCGACAGAGCCTGACGCTGCTTTTTCGTCATCACCATGATCGGCCCGTCGTCTTCGTCGTCATCATCCCGACCGGCTCCTTCGTCGTCTGCGTCCTCCTGTACGGCTTGCGGCGCCGTCGTACCTGTCTCGGCCACTTGGCTGCCGCTGCCGCTGTTGTCTTTCCTTGCGTCGTCGTTCGAGACTGTGCTCGCCGAAGCCACCGCAACCGGAGAACGAGCATCGCTCAAAGTAGCGTTCTGCACCAACAGCGGCGACCCGTCCCTGCTCGCTGCGGTCCGCTCCCGCTGCTCGATCACCTTCTGCCTCGCCTCGGCCTCCGCCTCGGCCCTCTCCCTCTCCTGGTCCATCTTATCCCTAAACTCCTCAAACACCAACGACATCCACGTGCCCAAAAACCCAATCACCTGCTTGGCCTCGGGCATCAGCGACGACATTTGCAAGAACCCATGACTCCAGCCCTCGATGATCCTCATCTGCACCCAGTCCTCGGGCGACTCGTGCTCGATCGGGTGCACGGGCAGCTTGGACCTACTCGGCGCGCCCGACGAGATGGGCGTGGTGCGCAGTCCCTCGCCGAAGCGTGACGACGCCATGGCGCGGCGGCGTTCCAGATCCGCCTTTTTGGCCAGTTTGGCCTCACGAATGCGGCCGGCCATGATGACCGTGTCGTCGCACAGCGGGTCCTTTTCGCCGCAGATGAAGAGCACGGGCGGGAACTCGGCCAGCAGGTGCGCGGGCGCTACGACTGGCGAGAGGAAGTAGTCGTGATCCAAATCCGGCTGACGCTTGGGTCCGACGTACAGAATAGCCATGGCACGCAGCATGCCCTGCGTGATGACGCGGTCCTGGAAGTAGCCCGCCATCGAGGTGATGGTGAGACGAGTGTTGAACGGAGCGCGCTTCTGGTCCTTGTTCTTGCTATCCGCCGCCTCGGCCGCCTGCTGCAGCGCCTTTTGCTCCTTTTCGAACTGCGCCTGCGCCCGCTTCTCTTCGCGGTCGGCAATCTCGTCGAGCATCGCCTGCTTAGCTACCTGACCCCAGGGCAGTCCGCCCTTCTCCCACGACGGCGTCAGCGCGCTCTCGGCCCAGATGCGGTCGTACGCCGAGTCGGACGGCGTCGATGCGCCGTTATCGTCCGAGGTGGGGTCGACTTCGGCGTAACGCGCACGCTCGTCGAGATGAAGCTCGGCGGTACGGGTCAGAGACTGGTACGAACGCGCATCTTTGAGACGTTCCTTGCTCCTCGCCCGCTTCGCCTCGGCTCGCTTGCGTTCCGAGGGGCCCGCCGCATTGGCCAGACTGGCCGCAGACCGACGCCGAGACGCGCGCAGCGGCGAGGAAGCCGAGGACGCGGCAATGTCAGACTGGTGCTGCGCCAGGTTGTCGAGGTTGACCTCGCTCTGTTGACGCAACAGACGCAGATGCTCCGGCTTCATCCAGCTCGAGAAAACAAAGTTGAGGTTGGGATAGCTGAGCACCATACCGATGGGCTTGGGCAGCGGCGGAGGCTGTTGGGCGTGCGCGCTGCCGCGAGAGGTAAGCGACGAGTAGGCAAGCTGGATGCGCGGCTGCGGATACTGGATGACTTTGAGCACGATGCCCGTAGCCAAATTGCCGCCGGCGCTGTCGCCGGTGAGGATAATGCGGAAGTTGGGCGAGCCGGACATGCCAATGACCTTGCCGGCTGTCTCGTGCAGAGTGCGGTACAAATCAAAACACTCCTCGAGCGCAAAGGGGTACGGATACTCGGGCGCCTTGCAGTAGTCGACGCAGAGGACGGGCTTCTGCATCTCTTTAGCGAGCTGGCGCAGACGCTCCTCGTGATGCTGTGGGTTCATGCAGATGTACCCACCGCCGCAGATGTCGAGCACGAGCTCTTCCTCCATGCGCAGCTGACGTTCGCTCTTTGCATAGAAGAGCCACGCTTTGCTCGGCCGCGTGTGATGCGCTCCGACCCGCGGCCTCGGGATAAGCAGCGGACGCGCAATGGGCAGCGACGGGCGGTGGAACCACGTAACCGCGCGAATGTACGGATTGGTCGTCTTTTCCCACGTGTAGCGCATCATCTCGACCGTACAGAAAGCCCTGTACTTGCGGAGCTTCTCGTCAGCCTCGTTGGCGTAGATCATGTAGTAGACGGAAAACACGATGCTCATCATGTCGCGCAGCCACTTGGGCTTGATGTTCATGGCGGTGGCAAAGCCGGCATCGAGGGCGGTGACGAGCCAGGTGGTGCGGTAAAAGTTGCGCGAGTACATCCGTGCGAGCGGTTCGGGAGCGCCAAAGCCGAGCAGCGAGTCGAGGTGTCGAATGGTGTAGATGCCGACGGAGCTGAAGACGACGATCTGCCACGGCGAGAAGCGTTTGAGCTTGGCGTTGATCTTGCGGATGAGCGGGCTGGGACCATCGCGATTGCCCGTGACGAGGAACCAGAGCCAGAAGAGGATGACCGAGAAGATCTGTACCCGCTTGAGCTTGGTCGAGGGTCGACCGAGCAGATGATCGATCATGGTGGGCAGTTGCTAGCGTCGAATGTTGAGCCCGCTCGCTGCGACAAGTAGAAGGGAGACGCCAACGCCGCCGCTGGCTGCTACCACCGACGAGCGGGACTCGACCAATCTGACGGCAAAGGCAAGCAAAAGCTAGGGTGTTGAGCTGTTGAGCATGTAGATTGAGTGGAGCGACGCCGGATCGCTGATGCAGTGGTCGCTGTTTATCGTCGCCGTCGTGGTGACTGCTGGATGATGGTTGTTGTTGAACAGAAACCAGAAAGAAACCAGAAAGAGCTGCTTTGCTCAGAATCGCTTCGACTGTCACTGTAGAGTATCCGCGCCAAGAGATAACCGAGGAGGTGACAGTTGAGACAATTGCAGAATCGCGCGAACCTGTCTCAGCCTTGTGTGTGTGCGTTTTCTTTGAATTCAGGGTTCAGAAGGCGCACGAGCACAAGGCGGGCCGAAATCTGTAAGCAAGCCGAGCGTGCTGCATGTCAAATGTGTGGCTTGACTGATTTCGATAAAGCGGTGTGTGAAAGGCGGATTTTTCACACACTAACCACTGAGCAAAGCAGAGACACTGACAGCCTCGCCCTTTGCACTTCCGAAATCTCAGCTCGACACGTATCGAGAGTCGCAAGCGCGGAAGGATGTTGGCTTGTGGCTCTGAACAGCTAAGCCTGGTCCTGAACCCGAACCATAGAAACCGTCCGTCGCCAAGTTGTCTGAGGTTGTCAGTGTATATAAACAGCTGGCAAACCTTACTCAATGCTCGCAGCGTCTATGGTGTAGTGGAGGTCCTTTTCACGTCATGTTTCTGGCAGTTGCCTGTCGTTAGAGGGAAAAAAAATAAAAAAATGCGAAAAAAATGCGTCTAGCGGGGTTCGAACCCACGACCTCCTGTTTTTGCGCCGGTGGGAAACAGACATGCTTCCACTGCACCATAGACGCTAACTATATACGATAGCCGTAGCCATGCAAGAGTATAAAGCCGGATTGGAAACAGACATAAGAGTCACGACTGCCCTCGCCGACGCCGCTGATCAACGCTCCACTGGATGTCGGGACAAGCAAAGTACGTCTCGCATCCCCTCAGGGCAAACGTCTCCTTCGAGGATTGACAGAAACAACGTCTTGAATTTCAAGGATGAAAAGAAAGAAACAAGAACCTCGCAAGCCTCCTTTGATTGAAGAAAGAGATATGCACGAATGCTCTTTGACGCGCATCGTGAGATGCGCAATCCTACCCTGGCACGGGCGATGGCACGGCAAGAAAGCCGGCCACTAAGCAAGGGAAAGGGACCCCCGCCTTCGAAAAAGAACCATTCTTTCTAGACTCGGAAATCAGAATGACGTGTCGACGGCAAGGTCAGTTCGAGTGTATTGTGCACGGAGCAGGGACAGAAGAACTTACGAAAGCCCAGCCAGACCTTGAGAGAGAGTCGATCAAAAGTGCGCGAGAGAGAGGGTGCAAAAGCTAGAGGGAAGAGAGAAGAGGGAAGAGGGAGGGGCGAGGGGCATACAGCCAGCTCGCCCAAGGGGACGAAAGACAACCTTGGACTGAAAAAGGCGCCCTTTTTATGCGTTTTTGAACCGCCCCAGCGCGCACGATGAAACGACCTTTGGCGATTCTTTCCCTTGGCCAAAAAAGTAGCCATTGCCCGCCCTCTGAAGAGTTGCCCGCCCTTCGAAAGGAGTGCTGGCGTTTTTACAAGTCGGTGAGACCGGGCCAAGCGCCGAGCAAGCGTGTGACGGTGGATCTGCCCGAGCGTCTGTGAGTGCAAACACATCCAATCGTTTGGCTACCCAAATGATAGCGTTTTCAATCGGTCCTTGCGCCGATGACTTGGTCCCAACAAAGGTATCGTTGGCTTGCTTCGCTAAAGTCACATACGCCACAGCTGCCCTTTTTCGAGACTGAGTGTTTTGCGGCTTGTTTGGGAGCGAGCAGGTCGGAAGAGCGCCGAAGGCTGATCTTTTTCGAGGCTGTGTGAAATGACACGCAAAACTCACACCAATTTTGACAACAGGCGGCACACAACACGCAAAAAGGTGCCCTTTTTTGAGACCGACAAGACACACAACACGAGTGATTGGAGAAACTCGGTTTGTTCTGAGAGCGTCGGCAGCAAAGTGTCGGGGCGTGATCCGATCAACGTAAGCCTCACGTGTCTGGTCACAAGGCAGTGAACAACTTGGCCTTTTTCGAGACGGACCTTCAATTTCCAGGTCGTCTTCCGCGCAAGCCCAATGTTTTCTTTCGCAACACATATCCTGTGAGCAGCTTTCGGTGCGTCCGTGCATGGACGTCAGACAAAAATGCGGGGGGGGGGGGGGGGGGGGTTTTTTGTTTTTTTGGGGGGGAAAGCAGCGAAAGGACCCATGTTTTTTTTGTGGGGGGCAGCACCACAAAACG
>JALCCG010000275.1:0-27707 GCA_023212695.1 Sporisorium sorghi | reverse complement strand
TGTGGGGCAGGGGTTGAAGCCAACTCGGGCCCCCCTGCAGTCGGAAAGAGGTGTTTTGCGGCGGGGATTTGTGGGCTTTGCATTTTTTTTTTTTTTTTTTTTTTTTTTTTGGATTCTGTTCGGTCAGAGTCACGAGGAGTTGTTGTTACAGTACCGCCACGCCGAGGTCTACGACATCGACTGCAGACTATCTTCCTCGTCACGATCATCACACCTGACAGCTTCGCATAAGGATATCCAAGATGGCATCTTTATTCCTGACAAGAGGCAAGAAGATTGTTGCGTAAGTTGCTTCGACTCGATCGGTGGATCGCACGACTTCGAGCTAGACACTGATGTTCCTCCCTGCTCCCTCGCTTTGCACTGATAGAATCGGCCGCAACTACGCCGCACACGCCAAAGAGCTCAACAACGCCGTACCCACCGAACCCTTCTTCTTCCTCAAACCCACCACGTCGTACGTCACCAATAACGACACAGTAGAGATCCCCAAGGGCGTTGTTGTGCACTACGAAGTCGAACTGGGCGTTGTCATTGGCTCGCCGCGCGTTCGCGATGTCGCCGCTTCGGACGCCATGAAGCACGTGGCCGGGTACACGCTGTCGATCGACATGACGGCGCGCAACGTGCAGGACAAGGTCAAGAGCAAAGGTCTGCCCTGGTCCACCGCTAAAGGGTTTGACACTTTTACGCCCACCTCCGGGTTCATCGACAAGTCGCGCGTCCGCGATCCCTCCAAGTTGCGATTGTGGTTGAAGGTCAACGACCAGATCAAGCAGAATGGCCCGACGAGCGATATGATTTTCAACATTCCGCAGCTGATCGAGCACGTGTCGTCGATCATGACGCTCGAGGAGGGCGATCTGCTGCTGACGGGCACGCCGTCGGGCGTGGGCGAGGTCAAGGATGGCGATGTGATGCACTGCGGTCTGGAGGATCAGTCGAGCAACTTGCTCGAACAGCTCAAGATCAATGTGGCTAATCGTGCTGGTGGATACGAGTTCAAGCCCTAGACACATACAGATGCGCACTCGAGCACATCGCTTTCCTATAAAGCGCTGGGTGTTCTTCTGAAGAGTATCATGGAGATCCTTTCTTTACATTGCCAGACTGCTGTGCCGCATGTGTATCTGCGTGAGCATCACTTCTTCTTCTTGTCGGCGTCAATGTAAATCGCCCTCTTGAGCGCCTTGCTGTGCGAGTTGAGCGTAAAGAACGCAATCCACGACGGAATGCCCAGCAGCACCGTCGTCAAAATCCACCTGATGGCAACCAAAAAGCTCGCACCCTTCCAGTAGCAAACCAGCGCCATCAGCGCGCCCTCTGCCACATGAGCCCGCACGACACTTATAACCAACGCGTCCAGCTTGGCGGGCCCACCCAACGTGTTGTTCCTCAGACTGTTCCACTGCGCCAGCCTCTCCTTGGGCACATACGACCGCACGAGCGCGTGCGACGCCAGCGTATCGGATCGGAGCGCGGCGTACGCCACCAGTAGCAACACCAGTCCGCCGAGGGCGAGCTTGGGCGTGCGGTACACGATGATGGGCTTGCGCGTGGTAATCACCTTTTCCGAGACGGCAGAGAGGTCGACGAGACGCTGGCGCACCTCCGAGTAGCCGGCGAGGTGCGGGTAGAAGGGCACGCTGACGGTGCGCGTGCCGGCCTTGCCCTTGGCCGGGGTGGTGTAGACGATCTCGAGGTGCTTCTTGTCGATGGCGGTCATGAGCACCTGCTCGGGCTTGAGCGGCTTGGCGAGGTCTCCGTAGTGCGTCGCGAGGTACGCCAGCGAGTCCTGTTGAATACGACAAACGGATGTGGTGAGAATGGGTCAGCTCAATTCACCTCGACGGTATTTCCTCTCGTAGATTCTTACCTTGTGGTCATTGTTCATGTGCGAAATGATCCCTTCCGCCTTGGCGGCAACGTCGTCGGAAGCAGACATTTTGGCTACGAGTGGCGATGGTGGTGTTTGCGGATGCGGTGGGATGGTGAGTGTACGGAAGCAAGGAGCGTCGAACCGAATGGAAAGCTCAAAGCGAGGGGTCAAGGGAACCGCCCGAAAAAGGCGTTGGTTACCCTTCATCGACACACTGACGAGGCTGAGACACACAAAACGCCCAATGCGGGGTTGCCCCAGAGCAAGAGCAAAGCAAGCAAGCGAGGAGGAACCGCTCTCGTACAAGCGTCATTTTCCAAAATTCACACCGTTTTCACGAACCTCTTTTTTTTTTTTTTTTTTTTTTTTCGCCGCGGTTCTCTCCACGGCACTTTTGCGATTTAACAAATGCAAAATTGCGCCAAAAATGCACGGTCCACCTCCACGCCTAGAAGGGATTGCGTTGTTGGACCCTGAATGAGCCGTGCTTTCTTCTTCTTCTGTTCACCATCATTATGGCGCAGCTCAAGAAGAATGCCACAAGCTCATCTGCTGCAGAGCCATCAGGCTGGTCACCCTCCAGAGTCTTCCATCAATCTGCAGCTGGAAGCCTCACTCGACCTTCAGACGCCTTCTTCGACGCTGCGCCAGCATCTCGATCCTGAAGCCCTCCCAAGGCCCGACTATTTCGACTCTCTCGATGACCTTCATCTATGGTATCAGATGAAGTATGGAGACACGCTTCAGGACAGTCTGGAACCATGCGATTGCTACACTGGCCCGCCTACATCGTCTACGTCGCGCTCATCAGTCTCGACGCGATTCAGACCCAAGCTCGTCGTCTGCCACGACTTTCAAGGCGGCTACAACGAAGACCCTCACCAACAAGGCTACTCGCTCGAGCACATGCATCTCGTCGACACATCCATCTACTTTTCCCACAAGCGTGTCAGTATTCCGCCAGCAGGCTGGCTCACAGCGGCAGCCAGGACAGGCACAAAGGTTCTCGGCACCTTGATCTTCGAGTGGGCTGAAAGCGTTCCTGACATGGCACGCCTTCTACGTGGGCCCGAGCGCAAAGCCATGCCATTACGAGGTCCACCCTGCTTCTCGCCACAATACGCTATCGAGCTGATCGAGCTTGCCCTCCAGCGCGGCTTTTCCGGCTACCTCGTCAACATCGAAGTCGCGCTAGACCTCGGATTCAGCTGTTCCGGCGAAGCGTGGCCGGCATGGGTCGGAGAGCAGGCTCGGCTCGTCGAAATGCACCGCAATGCCGAACGTCTTCGAGGTTGGGTGCACTTTCTGCGGGAGGAAGGCACAAAGCGCTTTGTAGAAGCGGGCAAAGACGCAGACGAGTGGGAAGTCATGTGGTACGACTCGGTCGTCCACCCGCACGGCCAGCTCGCGTGGCAGGACGCGCTCAACGAGCACAACATCGCATTCTTTCAGTCTGCACACTCGTTCTTCACCAACTATACGTGGGCGAGACCGCCGCAGCCTCTTCCGCCAGGTCAGCTCGTTGACGCAGAAGACGACAGCCCGCAAATCCTGCAGCTGCGAGGATACGGTCTGACGGGTCCAGACGATGGCGGTTTCCACTCACAGCTGCTGCTGCTGCCGGCGGCGATGGCGGATAGCGTTGATCGCCCGCGCGAAGATGTTTATGTGGGTATAGACGTCTTTGGTCGCAACTGCTGGGGTGGACTCAAGTCGTGGAAGTCGCTCGACATGATCGGGCCGTATCAGAGAGTGGGCCAGCAAGATGCGCTGGGACTGAGTGTAGCGCTGTTCGCTCCCGGCTGGACGTGGGAGGAGGAGAATGCAGGTCTTGCACTCGACTCCTCGCAGTCCTCGCAGAAACGTACGTGGTCGGATTGGTGGCACATCGATTCTGCGTTCTGGATCGGCATCTCGAATCATCCCGTTGCAACACCGCACCGCATCACGATTGCAGCAAACGACGTCAAGCCGGTACAGAGCTATTTCAGCCGCTCGAACCTCACCCGCGACCGCTCACGTCGACGTGCAAGCGAGACCGGCTTCTACACCAACTTCAGCTTTGGGTCGGGGACCAAGTGGTTTGATGGGGGGCATCTTGTGCACGACTGGTCCAAAGGTGGAGCAGCGGGCGAGAAGACGGGAGGGTTCACCGACATGGGTGTGTGCATGCCCAAGCCGGACCTCTTCTTTGCCGAATGGCACGACATGCAGCAGCAGCAGCGAGCGTCGTCTTTTTCGGAACTGGAAGACGTATCGTGGATATACGATCACGAACGTGTCTGGGCAGGCACCAGCTCCTTTGTTGTGTCCTTGACGGCTCGAAAGGATAACGAGATGGCAGGGTCGCAGCGAGCGCAGGTCCCGCTCTGCTCGGCAGTGGTCCCAGACGGGCAAGACGAGTGGCTGTACACCGTTGTCTACGATGCGAAGAGAGCAACCGAGGTCGACCCATTCGTCTCAATCGCACTGTTGTCTGGCGAGGATGTTGGCCAAGCTGACGTGGCACTGGGCGATGTGACCTACAAGGACTTGGCAGATGGCTGGAGAGCAGCAACGGTCTCTTTCCGACTAGCTCGTCGTGGTGTCGGGGAGAACAGCGAGCCCGTCGCTCTCAGTCTTGGCTTTACGCCTCTTCTTGCAACACGGTCGGCGTCAGTTCGAATAGGAGCGCTGCAGCTGTGCCAAGCCTCGGCTTCACAGAGCACACCTTCGAGCATGGAAGTGTGCCCAGCATTCGACGTCTTTGACAAGCCGCCACATGACGGAAACACAGCATACTTGCAAGCAGCGATACTCACTTGGACACCTCCGAACGGACTCTTGCCCAGCATGTACTGCAATGTGTGGGTGCAGCAGGTGGACAAGCCAGAAACGAGGGTCTGGCTGGGCACGTCCACCCGCGAAGCCACACCATTTGAGTTCTGTCTGCCCAACCACCTCGTTCTCCCCTCACATCTCGTCAATGCCGATAGACTAGAATACGTCGTCACCACACCCAACGTCCCACACCGCGTCGAGATCGCAAAAGCACCAGCCACACTTCACACTTGAAACGCAATTCTATTCCCGCTCGCCATCACGCCGAGATCTGATTCTGCAGCTTAGGCACGACCCATACGCCCCTCACCTTGGGCGGAGCCCTCTCGTCCTGTCGATTCGCCTGGTCAGCCTGCTCAGTGGACTCGTCGCGCACCTCTTCGCCCATCGTGGGCGAGTTGTAGTACTTTGCGAGCGATTCGATCGTTGCCAGCGGCAAATCGTACTCGAGCGCGAGGCGGTCGAGGTCCTTTTGCGTCTCGCAGTGCTTGCGGTCGTCGAGGAGCAGCGTGATTGTGTTGGCTGAGATGCGGGGTGGACCGGCGGGTTTGGCGCGAGCAGGAGACGAGAGGGCGTCGGCGGACTCGAGGTTGTCCAGGTTGGCGCGCTCGCGTGCTTCCAGGATGCGCAGCATTTGATCGGTCTACAGCAGCATCGACATCGTACACCAGCGTCAGCTCCTGCCACACTTAGAGTTCAAGGCTGAGTAGTGACACTTACAGGCTGATAGTTGGTCGCATTCTTGGGCACGTTCACCTGGCCCAGCCGGGACAGATTCTGCATGAACTGCGGGTCGTAGGCGTCGCGCACGATGTCGGCGGATTTGGTCTCGCTCGCCTGCTGCTGCTGCTGCTGCCTCTTCGTCTCTTGTTCGCGCCTGCTCGCTGCTGATGGAGCGTACTGCGATCCTTGCTTAGCTGTCGAGGCGCCGTATTCGGTGGGTGGCACACGAGCTGTCCCCGAAGGCACAGGAGCAGGGTTGGCAGATGGTTTGGCTGCGGAAGGCACGGCTCGAGACACGGACGAGGCGACTTCCGATCCGAGCTTGCGAGCTGGTTTGGACGATGACGATCCCATGTTTGTTTGCGATCGTTGTGTGGTTGATGGCGAGAGAGAAGGAGGAAAGAGACGGTTGATTACCAAAGTGGAGGAATCGAAGGAAGAAACGCACCAAAAAGTACGGAAGTCGGGATTCTGCGCCTTTGCTGCTCTGGAAAGCTTTGGTGTGGACCCTGCGTCGAATTGTGCCTTCTCTTCCTTCTCTTGTTTGTAGGCACATCAAGGCAGCATCGATTCGACATGGTGACAGCATCAGGGAGCAGCATACTCGACGGCTTCAAGCTGACAAAGGTACTCGATCAAGACCCAAAACTCAAGTCTGCCAACCTCTTGGGAGAGTTTTCTACAATCGCTCCGGATGGCACTGTAGCGGTCAAACAGGCGATTCTGATCGTCGAAAAGACGCACTTTTCAGAATCGTTCTACGAGCGTCTCGGAGGAACCTCCGCCGAAGATGCTTCAGAAAGGCCGAACAAGCAGGACAAGGTGACAGAGCAAGATATTGCTACAGGTGCAAACTCGGATCGCACAGCCATCTTTTCGGCGCTTAGCGACCTCGGTCAGAATGACATCTACACGTGGCTCCTAGCATGGTTCCACCGACCTGAGCCTGCGGCAGAGATCGATGCAGATGTCAAGATCACGTTGATCCGACCAGCAACGCAGACGCACATCGACAAGTACTCTGCGCAGCGCAAAATCATGGTGTACGAGACGCCAGAGATGTACCTGCAGAAAGTGCTGCCGTGGATCGAATCGTTTCCGCCATCACGCATCCAGTGGGTGTATAACATCTTGGAGCACAAGAAGGAGGCCGAGAGTATCCTCTTTGAGGATCCAGATCCGGAGAAGGGGTTTATCATTGTGCCGGATCTCAAATGGGATCAGAAGACCACGTCGAGTCTGTACATCCAGGCGATCGTGCACAATAGAAGGCTGCGGAGCATCAGGGATCTTACAAAAGAGCACGTAGAGCTGCTGGAGAATATCAAGAGGGAGGCGAGCAGGGTCGCGTTCGAGAAGTACGGGTTGACGGGGAGGAAAGAAGGCGCCGAAGGCAACGTGCGTTGCTTTTTGCACTACCATCCGAGCTACTAGTAAGTCGCCATCTCGCGCCATCAGTCTCGAGCTGTAGACATTGACTAACTCCAGATGTACTCTCCGCACAGCCATCTACACGTCCATATCCTAGCATCGAGCTTCACCTCGCATCCAGGCGCCGTGGTGGGACAAGCACACTTGCTCGACGACGTGGTTGACCTGCTCAAGCTCGGCATCGACATGAAGCGGCGTACGTTGGGCTACTCGCTCGGCACCAATAGCAAGCTCTGGGCTGTTCTGTATCCTTAGAATAGAGCTTCACTGTTGTTGTCGTTAGAAGGAGGAGCTGTCATAGAGCACGGAAGTCGGAGAAACGACTTTTGAAAGCTTTGTTTTTCATCCAAAAATTTCCTCCACATGTTCTTCTGCGCTGTGTCGTGCGTGCGCTGCCAAAAAAAAAAAAAAAAAAAAGGCTCAGTTTCGACAGCAACAAAAAAGATTTTCTTCCAAACAAAGCTGAGCACGTTCTTCTCATCAACCACCACAACCTCGTCATCCTACGACAACCTCGAGTGCCTGGGAAGCATCAGAGAAGAACATGGTAGAATCAACACACCTGTACGATATCCTCGGCGTGGCGCCGGACGCCTCGCAATCCGACATCAAAAAGGCGTACCGCAAACAGTCGCTCGCCAACCATCCTGATAAAAACCCAGAGATCGACCCGGCCGTCGCCAACGAAAAGTTTGCAGAGATCAATCACGCATACGAGACGCTCTCTGATCCGGACTCGCGAGCTGCGTACGATCGATACGGCGATGACGGTCCGGGTGGGCCAGGTGGTGCAGGAGGCATGCCGCCAGACATGGACGACTTCCTTGCGAGCATGTTTGGCGGCGGAATGGGCATGGGCGGTATGCCTCGTGGTCGACGTCCTCGTCGTACAAAGGGCGAAGATGCTGTGATCGAGTATGCAGTCACCTTGGCCGATCTGTACAAGGGTAAAACGGCGCACTTCAATTTGACGAAAAACGTCATCTGCACACAATGTCAGGGATCCGGTGCCAAGCCCGGTCTCAGCGAAAAGGAGTGCGTCAAGTGCTCCGGCAAAGGTTCCGTGCTTCAGCAGCGCAGTATGGGCAACGGCATGATTGCGCAGTCGTACGCCGAGTGCACCGACTGCCACGGCGAGGGTAAAAAAGTGCGCGACAAGGATCGCTGCAAGAAGTGCAAGGGAGAGAAGACCACAAAAGCGAAAGCCAAGCTCGACGTCGAGATCGAAAAGGGCATGATCGACGGCCAACGAATTGTCTTCAGAGAGGCAGCGGATCAAGAACCGGGCGTCAAAGCAGGCGACATCCTCATCGAGCTCAAGATGCAGAAGGACGACGCGTTCGATGTCAAAGGACTCGATCTCATGACGACGGTGCGACTGACGCTGGTCGAAGCGCTGCTTGGCTTCTCACGCACCGTCTTGACGCATCTCGACGGCAGGCACATCAAAGTGACGCGCTCCAAGATCACCCGTCCTGGCGATATCGATGTGGTCAAGGGCGAAGGCATGCCGCAGTATCGCGACCGCAACCAGTCCAAGGGCGACCTCTACATCCGATGGGAGGTCGATTTCCCCACCGACGCACAGCTCGTTTCCGACCCTGCTATCCGCCAAGCGCTTCAGTCTGCACTGCCGCCGCCAAGGCCGGATCTGGAGACGACAGCAGAGACGATCGAGGACCAGGTCGAGCCAGCACCGGCCAAGATCGAGCAGTTTGGCAGCAATCGCGCGCGTATCCCCGGTCAGGGACACATGGACGACGACGGCTGGGAGGATTACGACGACGCGGGTGGACAGGGGCCGGGAATGCAGTGTGCTCCGCAATAGACCTTTTCGCTCTCAGACAACATCACTCTTGTAACACTACAGCACGACTGGGGTCAAAAGCTAGAACATTTTGCACTTCTGGTTTGGAGCTCTACAGACGACCCATTTTGCCGGCACCCACTTCGAGACCGATGGCGAGATGCGCTAGACGAGCGTCAACTGCGAAACCTTTGGATTGGAAGTCTGTTTTCGGATCGACGCAATAGAGTCAAAGAGATCGTCAGTATTCGGCCAGCTTCTGCCGCGACTACCTTGCAACCGCGCACTTACCCTTCAAACTCTGGTACAGCCCTTTGACAGGCACCAGATACTTTTCGATAAACTCTCCCTCCTCCGGTTTGGCCACTGGCTCAGCAGAATCGTCGCTCAACTCGATATTGACCACAACAAGCTTCATGTTCGCGCCCGTCAGCCCGGGGTCGTTGAACATCGTCGGCGTCGTCTCCTCAATCTTGACCTTGCCGCCTTCCTTGTCCGTGCCGTAGCCGGTTTCCTCCTCGAGCTCCCTGAGCGCCGCACGGTTGGTGCCCTCGTCGCCATCCTCGCCCGCGTCGATGAGTCCTGCAGGCATCTCGATGCAGCTCTTGCCCACGGGCGGTCTGTACTGCGAGATGAGCAGCAGATGTGGCTCGGAGGAGGGGCGGTGGATGATGGTCATGATCGCGACGGCGTCGACGTCGCCCTTGCGCGTTTTGCGGTCGGCCGACTCCCACTTGCGCTGCCTGCCCGTCGGATCCACCCACTCGATGGCACGCAAACCCACCCACTTGGCTTCGGAGTCTTCCAGGGGGGTTGTCTTGAGCACTTTGGCGCTTTGAGATGACATGGTCGCAGAGTCGGTGGCGGAGAACGTCTTGGTGTTGGAGATCGCGGTTGTGGTGGAGAAGAGGCGAGTGTTGTTGCTGAGACGAGCGGCTGAGACAGATGGAGTCGCTGTTCTTGTCAAAGGACGAATGAGCAATGATGGCACTCTAGCTCGTGACAATGCGCTTCTTGCAGACATGTGGGTGGTGTCGTAAGGACAAGGCTTGGACAGTGTGAGATGGTCGGCAAATGGGTCGATGTCAGAGGGCCATCGATGACGTGAGTCGCACAGAAGCTGCAGTTTTTGGTCGGTGTTGCTCCACTTTGGCAAAAAAGAAACTTAACATTTTGAAAAAAATTTTCCAACGACCTAACATCGTAAAAGTTGCGGCCGAAAAGGATCAAGCGAAAGACAACTCGAAACGACATGAAACGATTCATCTTGCTTTCCTCCTCTCATCACCGCATTCACCGTTCTACTCTCCTGAACATAGACACGATACGACATTGACCATGTCGTCACCATTCATCGGGCTCGATGTCAAGCTCACGCTCCATTCTCAGCCGGGCTCGCACTTGCACGCCAAGATCCTGTCCATCGACCAGGCTGCCAACACACTCACCGTTCAAAAGCAGGACGGCTCGCAAGCTGTACTGAAGCGCACCGATATTGCAAGCCTCGCTGCTGCAGCTCCTCTCAAGTCAAAGACAGAGACTACATCGAAAACGGCTCCTCCAGTCACCAATACATCACGATCAGAGACGTCGACTCCAGCAAAGGGTCAGGGCAAGCAGAAGAAGCATCAGCAAAGCGACGATGCTCCTGCTTCTAGCAAGTCAGATTCAACAGCAGCTGCTGCTCCAGCTACATCCTTCGTAGACCCAGCCATCATGTCCTTTGATCGCGCGTCCAATGCGTCCACAGAACAGAACGCTACAAGCCACTTCTTGGCAGAACTAGCAGCTTCGCGCTCGTCGACACCCACCCGCTCACCTCGACCCAAACACGCTTCCTCTGCAGCACCAACGCCCAAGTCGGCCAAAAAGAAGCAAGCCGCACATGCTCCCGTCTCGCGCGGCAACAGTCCCGCCATCCCAAATGCATCGCTCTCGGACGACTTTGACTTTAGCGCTGGCCTCAAAGCCTTCGACAAGAAGAAGATCTGGGACGACATTCGCGCTTCCGATCACACGGACCCAGCTTTGTTGTTGGTCTCACACAATCGCATCGCCAACAATGGCGCGACAGAGCTCGTTCGCGGTCCGAACGGCGTTGGACCGGCCAACTCGTACTCGACACCTGATCGCGGAAGGAGCAGCGTCAAGGATGGTCAGCAGAAGCTGCGTCCCAACGAGATGGTGTGCAGCCCTTCACCTGAGAGGTTGCCTTCTCCGACTCCTGCCGCACCAACTGCGCCGACCGCTGTTGAGACTTCTCAAGCCCCAAAGACGTCCACGCCTGGCAGCGGCAAACCAACCTACGAGCAGCTCGAAGAGAGGATCAGGAAACTCGAAGCTGAGCTGGCACTGGCGAGGAGGCGCAACGTTCTGCTGGAGGAACTAGCTGGTCTGGGTCTGGGTGTCTCGACTCGTGTCGATGCATCTCCTGCCGCATCTTCGCCGCCTCAACCAGATTTCAACAGCATCAAGGCCAGTGTTCGACAAGAAGGTGATTCTGCTAGAAAAGATGTCGCAGAGACCGAGAAGAGCCTTTCCGCTTTGTCCCTGCAATCGGAGCTCCTCAAGTCTCCGACCCCCGCTGGGCTGTCGAACGCTCTCGCTGCGGCAGGGTTCGCCATCTCTGCTAACGATACATCGGCCAACTCGGACCCTGCTCCTGCCACGCCCGCCTCGGTCTCAGCCCCATCCACTGCTGCTGAACCTGCAGAGACCGAGTCCGACAAGCAAGAGCCACTGTTCGGACACATCGTCGACCCGCCCGTGCTCACGCTGCTCTTCCCCACAGCCGCACTGCAGCACGCCGCCCTCGCACGCATGGAAGCGTTCTACGAATCCGACTCCAAAGCAAAAAGCTACCTGAGCCTGCAGCAAGCCGCCGACGAGCGCATCTGCCGCAACTACCAGGGCTTCAACTTCCCCATCCGCCAAGGCGTGCACGAGTGGCTCGATGCTATGTTCGAAGCGACGGACAGCGATGAAGATCAGCCCAAGTGGTGGGTGCCGCACTGCTCGCCCGAGGAGAACCAGCTTTTGGACCTGCTGGTTTCGCTCAACGCCATCTCGCCGTACGAAGGCGCGGCCTCTCGCAACGCAGACGCCGACGCGGGCGGCGTGAGCTACGTCATCTCGTGCGTCGCGTCGCAGGCGCACTCGACGCTGCCGCACGAACTGCTGCATGCGCTCTACTTCCTCTCTGCTAGCTACCGGGCGTTTGTGGCGCGCCAGTATGCCGGGCTCAGTGCGCCGAGCAGGAAGGTGATTGAGACGGATCTGGGCATGCGCAAGTACGCGCCCTCGGTGTTCGAGGACGAGTTCCAGGCGTATCTGGCTGAGGGGCTGGGCACGGAGAAAGAGTTCGGCAACAAGCCCGCCGCCGAGTGCAGGGATATCGCGCACGCGTTGCGGGTGCAGGTGGCGGCGGAGTGGAAGAAGCTGGGGATGGATTGGGAGAGTGGGAGGCAGCAGGAGAGGTGGGAGGAGGTCAAGTGGCTGACGCTCGATCGGTATGCGGCGGTGCAGAAGGCGAATAAGAAGAGCAAGGCGGTCAGCGGGGGCAGCCCGGCGAAGGGCAAGGGTGGGAAGAAGGGCAAGAAGTGATGGGATTTCATTCGTCGTTGGCATGCGTGCCTGTTGAACCTCAGTCACACGTCGACATGCCAATTCTGCCTTGCAAAAGCTTGCTCCTCACCAGCGTCAGACGATCAGCCTGCTTTTGCATGAGATGAATGTGCTGCATTGTGATCGTCTGGATTGAGCTTCATGACTGCTGCTTGGCTTCGTCCCCAGGCTTGGGGAGCATCTCGATCTGTTCCTCGTCGTCCTCCTCTGTCCCGCGCTCCGCAGCATCCGATGTCGGCAGCGGCACATGATGACCTCTCCCATCGCCTACACTCGCACCATTCGCACCGCTCGTGAACAGCCCCTTCATCCGCGCGAGCAAGGGAACGTTGCTCACCCACCCAGCTCGGCTCTGCGTCAAGTAGTACACCGGCACGCCCGCCGCAATGAACAGCAGCGCAGCCAACCCCTCCAGCGGCGCGCTGCCGATCGGCATGAGCAGCAGGAACAGCGCCACTGCTGCAAACAAGATCGGCGTCGCGAGCCACGTCTTGTACGGTCGATTGAGGTTGGGTTCCTTGATGCGCAGCACGAGCAGACCCAGCACGGACGCGAGGTAGAACGTCCAGCTGCACACGCCGTAGAAGTTGACCAACGACGCAAAGCCAGACCCGAGCAGGATGAACGCGCAGATGAGCACGAGCTGCAGCACCAGTGCTGCGACAGGCGTGCCGGTGCGCCTGTTGATGTCGCCGAGTCGTTCTGGTAGGTAGCCCTCGCGCGATGCGGCGAGGATGAGCCGCGCCGTGGTGTAGATCTGCCCGTTGAGCGCGCCGAAGCACGAAAACGCCACGAGGAACGCAAACACGATCCCGCCTACGGTGCCGAAGATGGCACTGCCGAAATCGAGCGCGACGGTATTCGTGCGCTTGACCAACTCCGCCGGCAGCACGACAAAGTACGACACCACCGCCGACAGAAAGATCAAAATCACCGTTGCCAGGCTGACCTGGATCACCCTTGGCAGGTCTTTTTCGACCCTCTTCATCTCGCCCGCCACAAAACACGATTGGTCCCAACCATCGAACGCCCATAGCCCGCTGTACAGCGCCAGCGCGTACGCAGAGGGCGACGTCGAGCTTCCCGCGAACAGCGCGCTCAGGCTCGAAAACGCCTGTTGCGACGAGGGGCTCGTCTTGCCGCGCGCGGCCTGCACGATGGCCAGGATGGGCACGGCAGTGAGCGCGAGCAGCTTGACGACGGTGGTGGCGATCTGGGTGCGTGTGCCGAGCTTGTTCGAAAACGCATGCGCCGCCGTGATGAGCGTGACAATGGCGACGGCGAGCAGCTTGATCGACCACGCCGGGATGCCGTCGAGCCCCGTCTCGTGCGGGTGATCCGCCGCTTTGCCCGTAGCATGGAACAGGATCCTCGCTACATACTCGCCGAAGATCGTCGCAATGATCGCGCCCGCTCCCGGCTTGAGCGCAGTCAGCGCGGACCACGTATACAAAAACGCCGAGAGCGGCCCAAACGAGTAGTTGAGATACGCCTGCGACCCGCCGTTCAGCGGAATGGACGCGCCCAGCTCCGCGAACGACGACGCGCCCGTCCACGCCAGCAGACCGGACAACAGCCAGATAACGATCGATGCGCCGATGCTGCCCGTATTGAGCGTGACGACGCCCGGTGATGAGAAGATGCCCGAACCGATCTGCACGCCGATAGTGAGCGCGATGCCGTCGATGAGCGTCACGCGGCGCTCTGCGAGCCGGTCGCGCGAGTATCCCCTCGTGTGACGCCGCCCGCCTCTCGAGCTGGACCCCGACCCCCGCGCTGCAGCAACAGACCCTTCCCGCTCGCCATAGTCGCCCGCGAGCGTCTCGTCCCCATCCCCACTCAAGCTGAGAGGCAGCAGATGGTCCCGGTACCCAAACGACAGGCTCTCCATGCTCGCACGCGCAATCGCCAGCGTCGACCGCTTCGCACTTGCCCCTGCATCTTCCAAATCGTCCAGCCCGCCATCGACCAGCCTGGGCGCAGGCAGCGTGTTCCGGTCCTCGAACACCACAAAGTCGTCCTCGTCCTCGTCCTCTTCCGGCAGCGGTATGCTGTCCGAGCTCGCTTTGGGGCGTAGGGTGCGTGATGGCGAGGAGGTGTCTATGGAAGGGCGGAGTGCATCGGAGAGCAGCGAGGCCGGCTCGTCGGGCACGCCAGCTAGCGCGATTGCTGCGCCGACCGGGTCGGACGACATGGCCCGCGAAGAGGCTGCGGCTGCTGCGGTGCCGCGTGAGGTGCGCTGGGCGGTGTCGAGCTGGTACGGTCCCTTGCTTCAGTTGTGCGATCCGAGCGAGCGATATTGGAGGGAGGAGGCCAGATCCGTCGAGATAAGGGAGTGTTGGAGTCGTCGTCGTCGTTGTTGGTCGGTGTTGATCTTCACCATGATTGCACACATGGCAAGCTCTCCGAATTCCGAATTTTTTTTTCTTTTCCTTTTTTTTCTTTTTTGAGAAAAAAAAAAAAAAAAAAAAAAACTCCACAAATTCGCACTTGGCCTTCGTTTCTTCCTCCTTCCTTACCTTCTCTCTTGACCTTCCCCTCAAACAACCATCAGCAACAACAGCAAGGATGGCGCTAGCGAGGAACGCTTCCTCAGCTGACAGGCCAAAATGGCCGATCAAGTCAGAGCGCAATCGAGCTGCTGCAGCTAGCGCTTCTAATGCCGCGGGTCCAGCTTCGTCGACCAGTTCGGTGTTCTACAAGAAACGAGCTCAGGGTAAAAGCAGACCTGTGGACAGCAATGCCGCTGCATCAGGTAGCAATTACGGGCGCAGATCTCGCATTGCTCAGCCAGCTGAGCACAGGAATGGCAGCAAGCAGAAGGCCGAAAGTTCTGGTGCTGGAGCTTCGACACAAGCAGAGCAGAACGACAAGAGCGATGATGACGATGACGACGAAGAAGAAGAGGAAGAAGAATCCGAAGACGACGACATTCGCTCCAAGACGGCGCTCTCCTTAGCAGAGCATCAACTGCCCCCTCTTCCGGCGCTGATCGACACCCTCTCCCAATTCAAATACCTCCAGCGACTCGACCTGTCCTCCATCCAACCCTCATCAACCTCACCCAAAGGCCTGACCACACTCACCTGGCTCGCCAAAGCCGTCTTCCGCAGCAAGTCATCCACCAAGGGCAAAGGCCGCGCATTCGGCGACAACTTGACCTGGCTCAACCTTTCGTCCAACCCCCACCTCACCTCTGAAACCTGCATCGGACTCGAGGCGCTCGAGGAGCTGTGCGTGCTTACGCTCTCGCACTGTGCCCTCACCTCCGTCCCTCCCTCCATCACCCCTCTGCGCAACCTCAAAGCGCTGGTGCTCAACAACAACGCGGTTGCCAGCTTTCCCACCGCATTCCCGCACTTGCCCGAGCTCAACTCGCTCATCCTCTCGCA
This sequence comes from Sporisorium sorghi, assembly GCA_023212695.1. Taxonomy (NCBI): domain Eukaryota; kingdom Fungi; phylum Basidiomycota; class Ustilaginomycetes; order Ustilaginales; family Ustilaginaceae; genus Sporisorium; species Sporisorium sorghi. The sequence continues at coordinate 12,031 of JALCCG010000275.1, read as the reverse complement.
CAACGAGATCCAAGCTCTACCGGCTTCGCTCCCCGCCTCGCTCCCCGCGTTGAAGAAGCTCTCGCTGGGGCATAATAGACTCAAAGGCGCCGAGAGCCTGCCCGACTTCTCGCTGTGCCTCGCACTGCGCGAGGTGCGCCTCAACGATAACCCGCTGCTCGGCAGCCTGCCGCAGCATGTGAGGAATTGGGGCAAGGGCGCAGACGGCAAGACGGCGCCCGGGCTCGAGCTGCTCGAGCTCAAGGACTGCGGGCTGGCTAGTTGGGAGGCACTGTCGACGCTGGTGCAGCCGGAGGAGGAGCGGGAGGCGCAGCCGCGGTTGAGGCGCAAGGGTCTGACGCAGTTGCTGTTGAAGGGGAATGCGGTCGCGAACGAGCAGGGGTACAGGGAGCGGATCCTGGCCGTGCATGCGACGCTGCGTGTGCTGGATAACGAGAGGCTGCAGCCCCGGGGTCGGCCTGCTGAGAAGGAAGACGCAGCGAAAGATGGCGCGGTCAAGAAGCAGCAGCGCGCTCAACGAGGCAGACGCGACGTCGAAGCGGACAACAGTGCCGAGGAGGACGAGGACGAAGATGACGACGCAGCGGCTCAGATGGCTGCCGAGATGCGCGCTTTGCGCCGTGGCAAGCCTGCGCCGAAAAGCAGCGCTGGCAAGGGTCGCAAGGAGGAGCCTGACACCGAGGACGATGACAATGACGACGAAGCAGCGCAGATGGCCGCCGAGATGCGAGCGCTGCGTCGCCAAGCAGCGGGCCCCTCTCGATCCGACGCCAAGAAAGGATCGTCCAAAACGTCCAAACCCAAAGCCAAACATGCCCCAGCTCCCAAGAAATCCTCCGCACTCACCACAGAAGACCCCTCCGACCGCTCGAAACCGAAACACAAGCGCGGCTCTCGCGCCGGCAAGAAGGTCAACAAATCGACCACCGACGCCTCCTCCTCCACCGCGACCAAACCGGACAAGAGCAATGCATTCTTCGAAAGCGTCGATGCAGCCGAGGAAAAACAACGACTCGCGCCCATCTACGAGCTGTCCAAAAAGCGCGCCAAGATCGCCTCTGGCCGCACAGAGGTCGCGGAGGGCGTGCTGGAAGACGCCTCTTCCGCCCTCTCCAAAGCGCGCCAGCGGGAGACCAAGTCGCGCACGGAGCTCGACACGTTCGACGACACCGTCCCCGCCGACCGCGGCAAACCCGCACCCGCCAAAGCATCGAAGAAGATCTCGCACGAGGACAAGGGCGAGAAGCAAAACACGAGCGTCGCCGGGATCATCGATCTGCGCAAGCAGGCCAAGAAGGACGCAGAGCGGGGCGGGAGGAAGCGCAAAGCGGATACGAGCCAAGACGAGGGCAAGAAGAAGGTTAGGGCGAGTCTGCCGTTCGTCGCGCAGAAGTCGACGAGCGTGGGCGAAGGTGCGAACGGTCAGTCGAGCGATTCGTTTGGAGCGGGCGGCGATGCTTGGGGTGGCGCTGGTGCTTGGGCTTAGCTTTCAGACAGCATCCAACTTTATGATTGCAATCAAACGACTGCTGCTCTGTTGAACGTATCCCTGGTATGTGTGTGCAAGACTGTTGCAGCAAGCCTTTCCGTGTCGAGTGTGTCTTTGTGCGAAGAGCATCACTTTTTCAAGTTGCTCCGTGTCCGTCGATTTTATTTTATTTTTTTTTAAAAAATAAAAAAGAGGCTAAAAAATGAAAGTTTAGTGACAAGAGTGGGATTCGAACCCACGCCCGAAGACTGCGATAAGACATTGAATCCTGAACACAGCGCCTTAGACCACTCGGCCATCTTGCCTGTGTGTCAACTCGACCTTGCTATGCATAGATAATTCCTACACAATGTTCCTACCAGATGAGTGATCCTCCTCCACTCGCTTCGTCGAAAAGCGCTATGCGAGGCTACGTTGTGCAGCGGAACGACTGACTCACGAGCCCCAAGATAGAGAGACAGCCGCGCACCCCGATTTCTTGGGTCGCCGTAACCGAGTGAGCGTTTGGGCATTGCTTGACTAAGGGAGATGGCTGTCATGGTCGAGAGCACGTCATGTTGCCCGCCCGCAACTGCTCGCTGCCGCACTCTACCGCAACTGATCTTGACCACCGACCACGACCACTATCAGCCCCGCAAGTAACTCATGTTGGCGTCGTTGGCCTCATCCACCACAAGACGACTTACCAAACGAGCGACGGCCAGGACCATCTCGCTCGTGCTTCTCGTTGCTACTTCGAGCGGGTCGAGATTTACGCATCACAAAGCGGCTGCTGCCAACGTGAGCAACGGCGGCGCGAACGGCATCACGTCTCGCAACGCAAGCTACGCTTCTGACCGTCGAGGCGGCGGCAGTGGTGATTCGCTAGTGGACAACCCGTTCAAGATGGAGCGTCCGCTGAATGTGTTTGGGCGCCCGCTGGGGCAGTGTGGGACGAACCCCATGACTGGGTTCTACCGCGATGACGTACGTATCTTTTCCTTCCCCTTATATGTTCATGCTGGAACTGCTACTGACTTTTTTTCTAATCGTTTTGATTCCCGCGCAGTACTGCAACACGGGCCCAGCTGATGGCGGCTCACACACGCTCGCCGCAGTCGTATCGCAAAAGTGGCTCGACTTTTCGGCGTCCAAGGGCAACGACCTGCGCCCGATCCTGTCGCAGGGCTGCTCGTGGTGCCTGTGCGTCTCGCGCTGGAAACAGAGCCTGGACGCGTACAAGCGCGGCGAGCTGCCCCGCGACGGCGTGCCCAAGGTCAAGCTCGAGGCAACGCACCAGCGCGCGCTGGACGTGGTGTCTTTGGAGGACCTAAAGGAGTTTGCCTTGGATGACGGCGCGGCGGCGGCGGCGGCGTCGGCTAAGGACCCCGCGAGGGGCGGTCCGATTCGTTAGCTGAGGTTTAGGATTTTGGGTTTCTCTCGTTTCGCTCTCTCTCTCTCTCTCTCTCTTTGTATCTTGTTAGAATCTGTGCTCAAGACCGTTTTGTTCAGTGTCTCAATGGCTTGAGTTATCGTTGTGCCAGAGTGTGGGCTGTCTGATGAGGCATGTGTCATGAGAGATCCGTTAGGTGTTGCTACAAGTTGAAATGGCTGATATATAGTACAATGCAAACCGCGCGGCGGGCAGTTCTGAGGAATGACTGAGAAGCGAAAGCTACGATTCTTGATCGATCTTCTTCCATATTTGCTCGGTTTTCTTGCGGTTCTCTCTTGACTTCTTGACGTGGTTTGCTGTGCGTTCGATACGCTCTTGTCGAAGACACATGTTGAGATCGTGCTTGATGCCGTTGCAGCCGCCGGTGATCTTGTGCCAGACACCCTTAGCATGGCATTCGTTGAGCGCTTGGATGAGGTGTGCGCAGTCTGTGAGGGCATACGAGATCGATTTGAAATGTGCATCTTGTCAGCAGTGCATCCAATGCAGCGTCATGGATGAAGGCCGGTGTACCTACGCTGCAACTTGCTCTCACCAACCAGATGCTAGAGTTGGCGCGAAGATGGAAAGAGAATGCACGGTCAGCTCGAACTGTCTGCAGTGTTACGCTCTAGATTCGGTCCCAGTGTTGGTTGCGATACTCACTGGATGCATGATTGTTGATGATGTTGCCTGCCCCCGTCCTTTGGTCGAGGGTGATGCTGAGAAGAAAGGGTCTTGACCGCCAAAGCTTCGAGGATGAGGTCAGACAAATTCTCTCTCGGAACTCGGAGTTACCATTTTTTTTTTTTGTCCCTCTTAGTTGCTGCATACTGATGGTTTAACAATTTGGAGAAAATCGCGGTCTTCGGTGCGCGTCTTTTTCTCGCTAAGCTGATTTAGGGGTCTGCTTTGCTGTACATACGGCTGGATGGCGCCGATGCTTAATTTGCACCACACGCTTCAGATCAACATCTATGAAACAGCCCCTTTTTTGCACTTTTGTTTCATCTGGCTGTGCTTGCGTGGAGGCATTGCAGACAGGTGCATGAGAGGGGACAATGTCCTTCGTAGACCATCACGCTTCCCACCACCATCATCTATCCCTTACACGCCCTAACGCACCATCACGATCGTACGAATTATTCTTATCAACTACCTCAACCTCTGCTCGCTTGATCGCTCGAGAGGCTGGCACAGGACCCGCGCATCCTAGAACGTCCAACGAGGAAAGGTTTACACCTACGACACCTCCATCATGCCCGACTTTATGTCGTTGAAAAAGGTGTGGGGCAAGCTAGATTCGGGAAGCGCAGATCAAGCAAACCCAGCGGGCCCTTACTCTCAAGGAATCGGCAACACGGCATCAGGAGCAGCAGCGCCGCGGGCACTCAACGCACAGGATGAACGCGTAGCAAGAGTCAACATGATCCTGCGTCAGCTCCAAGTGTTTTTCGCACTCATCACGCTGCTCATCGCCGTGTACATGGCGTCGTTCCAAGCCAAATGGGTGGGCAGCCCATCGGGTCTCACGGGTCTGCTGCTCTTTCTCACTTCGGCCAGCTTGGTCGCGTCGAGCATCTTCCTCGTCGTACCCATGATCTACGAACGTTCAGGGTACAAGACTATGAAGGGCTTCGCCAGGGCGCTGTCCGAAGCAAGGGTGGGTCTGGTCAGCAACGGCATTTTTGGCTTTTTGCTTCTCATCCTCGCCATGACGCAGACCATTTCCGCCTTCACCTCGGCTGGATGCAAGAACCCGGCCAAAGATCCTCATGCAGGCGGCAAGGACCGCGCCGACTTTGTCAAGCAGCTCGGCGGCTGGTGTCGCACCAAACGCGCTGAGGCCGCCTTTTGCTGGTTCCTGTGGGCGACGTGGTTCCTCTCTCTGCTGCTCTTCCTGCGTCAGTGGAGGATCGAGCGCAAGACGGGTCCTCGCATCCCACCTTTTGTGCATCCAAGGGACGACTCGGCTTTCGAGCCCATCGATGATCTCGACGACGACGACGCCTTTGACGAGACGGCCAAATCAGCAAGGTACGGCGATGGCGGAGATGGACGATACGGCGCAATGCCCGCAGCTCCCGCTGGCGGACCCCCTCAAATGTCCTCGTACGACCGTAGAGGCGGCAACCCGCTGGCAGACATTGAAGCAAAGTACGGCATGAGCCCCGCCTACAACGCAGACCCATTTGCCGATGGACGCGCAACAACACCCTCCGCATACGCAAGGCCCTCGTACGATTACACTGCAGATCCGTACAGCGCCATCAACCACCAGCTCAGCTCGGCACGTGCCGGCGAACGACCGCCTCAGCTGCCAAGCTTGGGCTACGGCTACCATTGACGATTCTACGACTTGTTGATGTACCGCCAACATTTGCTCCTTCTTTGCTGTATTCTACTCCTGTCTCACCTTTTCGCTTTACACTTTGTCTAATCTTTGGCCTTTGGAATGCACTCATGAACACGACGGGGGCAGAGACGATTGCAGCAAGGGCCGGGAGTCGCGTGTCCTCCAAGTGTGGACAGCTCGACCGGCGGTTGAGGAAAAATTGCATCTCCGGTGATTTCGGCGAGCCTTGATCAAAGCCAACTCGCGCTCGGCACCCTATCACGGACTCGGGATCGTGGTCCATGGAGATGGAGGGACAAACAACGTCAAGCTGCACGTCAGCGAGTCACTACACCACCACCAGCTGTCGCTACGTGCATGAAAACTTTTTACAGTACCGAAGAGCTCCTTCCGATCTGGCTCGTTCCAAAAAAAAAAAACAAAAAAAAAAAAAAAAAAAAAAAAAAAAAAAAAAAAAAAAAAAAAAAAAAAAAAAAAAAAAAAAAAAAAAAAAAAAAGCAGAAAACAAAATAAAAATTCCATCTTGATCAGCTGTCACGCAAAGCCTTGTCCTTGAACGGCGAGCTATGGTCTACAGCGACGACGCAGACACATTGTGATTCAAGTAGAGATATGCTGTATGATCACAGCGACAGAAGGGTCATCACAGAAGGGTCATCACACGCACGGCTTGATGGCAGTGACGAACAAACAGGAACGTCTCGTCGCAAAGAGACAGAAAACTCAGCCAGGCACATTTGTTTGAACCCTTATCTCCTCCCGCGACGCCATGCAGGGCTTTGCTTTGCCGAACGCACACGACCACCAGCCAGCCGGCCCACACTCTCTCGCTCTCTGCTCTTGCTCGAGTGCGACGCAGCTTTTCATGTCTCGACAGGCTCAAAAGCTCATGCGCTCGAGACGGATCCCCAGCATGCCCTTCCCCCTTCCCTCCCTAGACACCATCACATCTTCACCGCCTCCATCATCCAGAGCGAGGCGCTTCGCCGGCTCACTTCACGGCACACACCATGTCGATGTGCAACGACGCTGTCTTCACGCCCGTCTCCAACTGCCGCTTCTTCGACTTTACCGTCACCTTCTCCAACGCCATCTTTGTCATTCTGCCCTCGTGCCTCGCCATCTTGCTCATCGCCGCTAGACTCGTCCACATGCGCAACAAGCCCGACATCCCCACCGCCTCTGCACAGCCTCAACTCTCGCTCTTGCGTTCTTGTGCTCCCCACTCAGACCCCATCAGTCTCTTTGGCGCTTTCGTCTACGTGTCCAATGCGGTTCTCAGCCTCGTAGCTGTTGCCATCTTGGCGGCGCCCTCCTCTCGTTCGCTTCGAGATGCTATGGCCAACCGCACTGGCATGGCCAGCCTAGTCCTCCTCTTCCTGGCCTCGCTCCTTGCTATTCCGCTATCCGTCGCCGAGCGTAGAAAGACCCGCGGCGGCAACATGCTACTCCCCCTCTGGCTCTTTGCTTCTCTGCTCTTCCACGCCTGTCGTATCCGCACCTTCAACGCCATCCCAGCCATCCGTCACTCGTCCTTCTTCTACGTCTACCTCGTCGCCTTTGCCTGCCAGGCTTTGATGCTCACCGTCGAAAACGCCAAGGGCATCCGTAGCATCGACGTCAACTCGACCCACGAGTCACGCGCCAGCTTCTTCTCGCGCCTCTTCTTCATTTGGGTCTTCCCCATGCTCTGGAGCGGCTACCACAAGCCCCTCGAAATGCAAGACCTCGATGCGCTCAAGCCCGAGTTCTACGGACGCTCTCTCGCCAACAACTTTATCGCTAGCTGGTCCGGCGTCCCCACACCCTCGACGCAGCCATCTGCTGACCCCGAGCAGCTCGACACCGATACCAGTGTCGACCTCAAGCACAGTCTCTCGCGCTCCAGCACCCAAGCTTATCCTCTAGAAAAGCCCGCTTGGCAAAACGCGCACCGCCCAGCACCGTCGTCCGAACCAGCAACGCTCTACAACGGCAGGTCCTTCCCAAAGAGCAACGCCAATCGAGGTCTCCTCTGGGCCACCCTCCGTGCATACCCTCTTGCTGCACTGCTGCCAGTACCTTGGAAGCTGCTCCTCACCGCTGCCGAGCTTGCACAGCCTCTGCTCGTTTCCACCACGCTCTCGTTCGTGCAGTCCTACTCCGGCTCCGTCAAGGGCCAGCCCGTCACCCCGCAACCCACCGTCTACGGATGGGGTCTCGTCGGTGCGTACGCTTTCGTCTATCTGGGCCAGACGGTTGCCACCGGTCAATACTGGCACGTCTCTTCGCAGCTCATGTGCAAGATCAGAGGAGGCTACGTCGAGGCCATCTACCGCAAGGGCCTCAACTTGCACCTCGGAACTGCGCGAACCAGCGGTGGTGGAAAGGCTGCCAACCTCATGAGCGTAGACAGCGAGCGTGTCGTCAAGTCGATCGACGTCTTTCATGACATCTGGAGTGGCATCATCACCATCGGCGTTGGTGTCTACCTTCTCTACGCCCAGCTCGGCCTGGTCTTCTTTGCCTCCATGGCGTCCGTGCTCTTTTGTTTCCTTCTCACCCCCTTGGCCAGTCGTGGCATCGGCACCAAACAGGGCGCATGGAGCGCACTCACCGATAAGCGAGTCAACCTCACTTCCAGCGTCACCTCGGACATCAAGGGCGTCAAGTTCTCGGCCTATGAGGACATTCTCCACGACAAGATCTGCAAAGTCCGTGCCGAGGAGCTCGTCAAGCGTGGAAGCATGATGAAGCAGCTTACGGGTGTCGTTGTCTTCACCAACTGCACCGGCGAGCTCCTTGGTCTCTCGACCTTTGTCACGCTCATCCTTGTCGACCGACTGAGCGGCTCGAACCGCTTCGATCTCAACACCATCTTTACGACCCTAACCATCTTTGGTATTCTTCAGAATCCTCTCCTCTCCATCGGCCAGCAGTACTCTGCCCTCCTCCAGGCCTGGGCCAGTATGCAGCGTGTTGAAGCCTTCCTCAACAGCCAAGACAGGCCCGACATCCAAGATGCAGTCGATCAGGGTGTCGCTAGTCACGCCGCTGCTTCCGGCTCCGGTGACGTGTCAGCTGGCTACGCCGCCAAGTTCGAAAACGCTGATCTCGGCTGGGCCGAAGAGGTCGTGCTTGCCAACGTCAATCTCGAAATTCCGGCCGGCGCTCTTACAATGATCTGCGGTCGCCTCGGTCAAGGCAAGTCGACCCTGTTGCAGGCCATTCTCGGTGAATCGGACCTCATCAAGGGCAAACACCAACTGCCGCTTCTCGCCGATCGCGTCGCCTACGTCAGTCAAGACGTGTGGCTCCAGGAGAAGCGATCCATCCGCGAGAATGTAATCTTTGCTACAGGCGAGTACGACCAAGAGCGATACACCGCCGCTCTGCGCGCATGCGCTCTTACCGAAGACATCGACAACTTGCAAGAAGGCGATTCCACCACGGCCAGTGCTCTCAGCGGTGGACAGCGTCAGAGACTTGCCGTGGCTCGAGCTATCTACAGCGATGCCGAAGCATTTCTGTTCGACGACATGACCAGCGCGCTGGATGCAGAGACGGCTGCGCACATGTGGCGATCTCTGATGGGCCCCGCTGGTCTTCTCAACGGCAAAACCGTGGTGATGGCCACCAACGCTGTCCATCTCCTCCACCACGCTCAATATGTCGTTCGCATCGACGGAGGCAAGATCGCCGAGCAAGGTCGCTACGAGGACTTGTCCATCAAGGGCAAAGACGCTATCTCTCGCGCTAGCCTCGATTCGCAGCGGGCCTTGCCTCCTCAGGAGCAAGCCAAGGACCAGGCTGTCAAGACAGGTGCACCCGAAAAGCAGGAAGCCGTCATGACCGGTGCTGTTGGATGGAAGGTGTATGTCACTTGGTTCATGGCCGCGGGTCCTGGCAAAGTGACTTGGTTCACTGTTCTCGCCTTGGTGGGCGCTGCGTCGCAGATCGCTCCGTCCTACTACCTGCAGGCATGGGCCGAAGCTCAACAGAGCCATCGCTTCCAGGATTGGGGTGCTTGGCTGGCTGGCTATGCAGCACTGATTCCCGTGAACCCCCTCACGCTCGCTGTTGGATTCTGGATCTTCCAGGTCAACTGTGTCGAGTCGGCGGGCAACAGGCTGCATGCGACCCAACTCAAAGGCGTGTTCTCAGCGCCGCTCTCGTTCTTCAACAAGTGGAGCTCGGGGCAGATCCTGAACCGCTTCTCGCAGGACCTGTTCAACGTCGACCAGACCTTGTCGCACGCGCTCACCAACGCGGGCTACGTTGCCCTCTCGCTGCTCGGCTCCATGGTCACCATGATCATCCCTGCACCGTACCTCGCAGTGCTAGCGGTCGGACTTGTTGCGGCGTCGCTGGGTATACAGCGACTCTACATCCCCTCGAGTCGACAGCTTCGACGTCTCGAGATGGCGGCCAAGAGCCCGCTGTACTCGCTCTTCTCGGAAACGTCTTCGCCGTCCGGGCTGGCGACGGTACGCGGTTTGAAGCGGGAAGCGGCTCTGTTGGAGCTCAACACACGATCGCTGGATCTGTCGCAGACGCCGTACTACCACCTGTTTGTCGTGCGTCGATGGCTGCAAACGTGGCTGCTGACACTGACGACCATCATCAACGTGGTGCTGGTGCTGCTGGTTGTGGTGCTGCGTCACTCGTCGAACGCAGGTCTGCTCGGTGTCGCGTTGGTGCAGGCGACTGGGATCGGCATTTTGCTGAACCATACGGTCATCAGCTTCACCGAGGTGGAAATTGCCGGAGTAGCGTTGGAACGTGTGCGCGAGTTTGCCGATCTCGAGCCCGAGGAGCTTGCTGCTGCGGCGACGACGCAGGACGGCAAGCAAGACAGCGAGGCTGCCAACGAGCCAGCGCTTCGAGGCGATATCGAGTTTGATCGAGTAACTGTCTCGTACTCGGCCGAGCTCGAGCCTGCCGTGAAGGAGCTCAGCTTCAACCTGGCGGCTGGTCAACGCTTGGGTCTAGTTGGTCGATCGGGTTCGGGCAAGAGCACAACGCTCCTCGCGCTGTTCCGCATGATCGAGATGCGATCCGGAGCGATCCGTATCGACGGCCAAGACATTGCCAGCATTCCTGCTCGCAAGCTGCGCTCGCAGATGACGATCGTGCCGCAAAACCCGCTGATCCTCGCCGCTACGATCCGCGAGAATCTGGACCCGGAAGGCGTGTGTACGGAAGACGAGCTGTGGGACGCGCTGCACAAGTGCCACCTGGCCGAGTTTGTCAAGAAGCAAGAAAACAAGCTGGACGAGGTGCTTCTGACGGGCGACACGTTCATCAGCACGGGCCAGAGGCAGCTGCTGTCGTTGGCTCGTGCGTTGCTCCGCAAGCGCAGGATTTTGGTGCTGGACGAAGCGACGAGCGCCATGGATGTAGAGACGGACGCAGCGGTTCAGAACGTGGTCAACAAGCACTTTTCCAACACGACGGTCATCGCCGTGGCCCACCGAATCGCGACGATTATCGACTTTGACCAGATCATCTGCATGTCGGCGGGGCGTGCGATCGAGACAGGCAGCCCCGAGTCGCTGTTGAAGCAGCGCGGCGAGTTTTGGGCTTTGGCGGCTGAGCAGAAGTGCGTTTGATTGCTCGTTGTGGATTCGCTTTGTATCTATGCTTTGTCTCTGTTCTTTGTCGTTGACATCCCGAATCGGAATCCATGGTATGCGATCTTCTCAGCCTGTATCAGATGGGGTTGACGACTTCGGCCAAGTCCGAGCGGGAGATAGAGTCGTTTGATCAAACCCCGTTCAGGCGGGCACGGAAGCCGAAGCGTTCGGCATCCCACGCTCGAGATCGCATGAAAATGCTACAGTTCTGTCATCCCATCATCGTGCGCTGGACAGCATTGTCGTTCGGCGAGGACCGAGGAAGGGGATCAGGAACGGCGGCGGCAAGGGTGTGGTCTGGGATTGCGGGGTAAAAACTGGACGAGTTGTCCTCACTGATAAGCGACCATTCCCACCTTGTCCCGGACTTGAGCATGCGACGTTTCTTATCTGGTAAAATCTCGGAGATGGCCGAGGCGCCCATCCGCCCGCGTCCTGGCAAACGCGACGCTGTCATTGGATGCCCATACCTTGCTACGACTCGAGCATGTCTTGTCATTGGACGATGCACGGCGATGGCCGATCTTCCAGACGTTATCAGTTGACAGCGGGGGCCATGTTCTGATCGTCTTGGCGATAGGAAATGTCGCTCAGCGGTGGTGAAGGTGTTCCGCCGCAGTCGAGTGGGTTCCGGCCGAAACGTCGCCTACATCGAGTTCTGCTGGCTCGACCTCGCTTGGCGTCGAATCGTCGGCTGTCAAAGAACAGCAAAATGGCCGTCTTGACCGAGCGCATTCTGCCTCGTTCCTCTCGCCCAACCCACACACCGGCAGGAAGGAACAAGTCCGGCCGACCAAAAGCTGCACGAAGGATCGCCGAAGATTTGGCACCACATGCTCCTTCTTCCTCCTGTCGTCTGGTGCAAAGCTCTCGAACAGGCGAATCGAGGTCGCTTATCTTTAGCTTCGCATTGGTCCGCATGATGCTTTGCGTTGGAATTTTTGCAAGAAGAAAAAAAATAAAAAAAATTTCCGTTGCTCTTTTCAAACCGCGCCCTGGCCCAGAGACTGCCAAGATTTTAGGGAAAAAAAAAAGAAAAAAAAAAAAAAAAAAAAAAAAAAACAAAACCCCACGCGCCGAATGCAGGAATTCTCTGGTAGTCCAAAAGCCGAAGTGCAAGAAAAAAGTATCATAGAGCCAGGTCCCGGCGACATCTG
>JALCCG010000274.1:0-27789 GCA_023212695.1 Sporisorium sorghi | reverse complement strand
TCTGAATCTTGCTCTTTCCTCCACCGACACCGACCCACATACCCCCCCAACGCACTTCCGATCTCCCACACAAGCAGATTTTGGTATTACGCGTTTTTGGGTTCCTTTTCCCCCCCCCCCCCCCACTATCAACGCTTAAGACTGAACACCAGAACTGACTCTGACGACGCACAACAGCCCAAATGCTGCGAGTGCTCGAGCTGATCCAGACGAACCTGCTACAGGGTCGATTCGTCACTAAGCGGTGAGCATCGCCCCCACTTCTCCGCTTCAAACTACATCTCTTGCCAAACGCTGATCGAGCCACATCGGCGGGACAGCGACATATACTACCAAAGCCTGCACCTGTTCGCCAACCAGCAAGCCTCGGACCGCATCGTCGCCCAGCTCGTCCCGCTGCTCGGATGCACCGAGCGGGCGCAGCTCAACATCGTCGCCAGCCCGCGCGGGCTCGTCTCGGGCGCAATGACGATGTGCCCACCGGTGGGGGAGAAGATCGAGTGTTGTGTGGGGCAGACGACGGTGATTCCGACGGAGATTGGGGTGGGATGGAGCGTTGACTTGCAGCAGCAGCAGCGGGAAGGGGGGGAGGTTGAGCGTATAGTGCTGGTTGTGGAGAAGGAGGCGGTGTTCAAGCAGCTGCTTCAGCAGCGAGCTGGCGAGGGGAGGCTGGATTGGAGCAAAGTGGTGATAGTGACGGCGAAAGGGTATCCGGACCACGCGACGCGGGTGGTGCTGCTGCAGCTGCTCACTGCCTCGCCCTGTGTGAAAGTGGTAGGTCTGTTCGACGGCGACCCGTACGGCGTGGACATTCACCGCCAGTTCGGCGACGAGGTCGAGTGGATCGGCGTCGATATCGTCGACTTTCTCCCCGCACTCTCGGAAGCTAGTGCCAATGCGCTGGTGCCGCTGCGCAACGACGAGCGGTCGACGGCGGTGCGGCTGCTTCGAAGTCTGGGCGATTCGGTACGGGACGAGCACGTGAGGTGAGTCCTGCGTGTCAGCTGTATGCGAAGGTGAACAGTGGACGTTGGCTGATGAAGAAAACGTGCTGAGTGTGATCGTCAGGGCGAGGTTGACAGCGATGCTCCTGACAGGCTACAAGGTGGAGATCGAGGCAGCGTACGAGTTCGCGCCGCCACCGAGCGCGACGGGCTGCTGCACACGCGGCGGGATCGTTGGTTACATCGAGTACAAGCTCTGTCATTCTGCTAAGTAGGAGCGGGTATACATTTGCAACATACGAACATCTTTGGCGAAGCTTTCTGACATCCGACATTGTCGTTGGGCGGTTTCTTGATCGTGTATGTGGGGCGGTTCCGCGTTTTCATTTCATTCCATCTCCAGCAATGTGGGCGGAACCGTCTAGACACGTGGGACAGTGTCCCGCTCCGGATACTCCAACGACGCATCCAGCCCGCCGCCTCCCACACCACCATTGGGCTTGGCCACATCGCCATCGTCCTCCTCCCCAAACCTCCCGCCATTGCGCTGTGCACTCTCCCCGACCCTGAACCTTCTAAACCCCGTGCTCTCCTCCTCCTCCCCCTCTTCCTCCTCCGCATCCGTATACGCTCCCTCTCCGGCACCCGACATATGCTCGGCCGGGATCCTGGGCGAGTACGGCTTGTGGCTCATCGCATGGCTCAGCGGCGGATAGTAGAGCTTGTACGACCAGTATGCGACCACCAGGCCCAACAATGCGCCCGCGATGACGTCCGTGGCGTGGTGTCTGTAGTCCATGGTCCTGCTGACGGCGATGAGGGCGGCGGCCATGAGGGGGATGCCGCACAGCCATGCCGAGACTGCGTGGCCGCGGCGGTCGAACAGGTGCAGCTTCCCCGCGAGGTAGAGGCTGAGGTAGGTGAGGCCGGCGAAGGCGGTGCTGGCGTGGCCGGAGGGGAAGCTGCGGAAACCGTCGCGGAGGGTCTTGTTGGTAGTGGGGACGGTGCAGATGAGGTCGGTGACCAGGCCGTACGGTACGCCGTTGGCTGCGCCGGCGCGGGGCTGACACCGGTCGATCACGTCAGGACGAGGCCGTCCAACCGTGACCTTCAAAATCGTAGTCACGGTGACGGTGAGAGCGTTGGCGAGCACGAACCCCAACAGGCCATTGTGCAGGTCCCACACCGAGCGCGACACGCCCAGCGCAAACCCGGCAATGATCAGCGCAGGAACCAGCACCGCAACCACCCCGAGAAGCCAGACCGGCACACGCTCGTGCACAGCATACGTGTGCTGCAGCGACGTATCTGTCAGCGAGAACTCGCGGCGGAAGCCATGGACGTTGTTGATGATCGCCAAAAGACCGGCGAGGAGGATGGTGATGATCCAGTCGGGCAGGTAGGAGCGCAGCAGCTCGAGGCGGCGGCGCCGCGTGACGGGCGTGTGGTGGGAGGACCAGCGGAGTTGAGAGTAGAGCGACTCGCGGTTGCTGGCGCGCGCGCCGGCGGCGGATGAGGATGTGGCGTGGGGGAGCGTGGATGACATGGTGGGTAGATAGAGGTGATGAGGCAAGCGATGGGGCTGGATAGAAGACCTGTACTACCCCGTTTGCTACAGATGCCACATTCTCGGCCCGACTCGGCTACACACACACTCTTAGGAGCCCTTTCAGCTTTCCACTCACTCTCGCCCCGAAGTCTTCGCACACCGTTGTGGATCACACGACCCTCTGTGTTTGCCAAGTTTGGACACCCTCAACGCAATGCCAAGAAGCTTTCTTCCAAAGGGTGTGTTGTGGCATGCAACATTCGAATGTCTCGGAGCGAGAAGAATCTAAGCTCGTTCTTGGCGGCGCAGCGTCACACATACGCGCACAGCCTCTCTCGCATGTCCTCGGCTGCATCGAAAATCGCCCTCGCCCTTCCAAACGCCAAACCGCCAAAGGCCGTACATCAGGCTAATTTTAGCCGCCCTGACTTGCTGCTCAACGCTTCGGCATCGTCGTCGTCGTCGTCGTCGTCGTCGTCGTCGTCGTCGTCGTCGTCGTCATTGCTCAACGGCTGACTCTTCCGCTCACGATCAATGGCCATACTCGGTACACTGCATGCTGTCAACAGCATGCATTAAGATCGCTAATGACGAAAAGAGAGCCCTTCAGGCAGTCACCCCCTGCCCCGCCGCAACCCTGACATCCTTCCCATTGATCGCGACCCTTCCACTGCCTGCCCTCTTTTCCCGCTCCACCACCCACATGAGCACCCGATTGCACGTGACCAACACATGCCTCAGCGCCCTCGTCCACGTCTCGTCGCTGCCAAACTGCAAGCGTATGCTCGCCTCGCCGATCTTGTCCCTGTTGATGGCATGCGGGGCCTGAAAGCCTGCATCTGCGCTCGCCGCGTACTCGACGACCTGCTTGAGGCACGCCAGGAACCCGGTCTGCGCATGGTCGAACCGACGGCTCTGGAGCAGCCGCCCGATCTGCCAGTCCGACGAGCCGTACAGCTCGTACACAGTCTTCTCGCCCCTCTCCTCCCCTTCGTCCGCTGCGTCTGTCGCCGGGAGCACCGTGGAGGATGCAGCCGAAGAATAGTGCTGCGAGCGCGCGTCCTCGTACCTGTACACCACGCTGAACGACCCCTTGGGTATCAAACGGTACCCGCGGAATGCCACGTTGAGCTTGCGCGCAAGCACATCCAACAAAAGCGCCGTCTGGCCCCACGCCGCGTTGATCTCGTTCCACTCCACCGGCTGCCCAGGCAACCGGCCCAAGCGTAGGCCGTTGATCGTCGCAATCCCGCCCGCGTGCCCGATGCAGAACGCATCCGTGTACACGTTGGTCGCGTCCAGCCGCGCCAGCAGCTCCTTGTCGTGCGTTACGGCCATGCTGAGCGACGCTTTTTCTTCCTCCAGTTTCGACAGCGTCAGCGAGTGCAAAGAGTACTGCGACCAGAACCGCTCTTCTTCCTGCTGTAGCGCTGCTTCTTCTTCAGCGATCGCAGCGAGCTGCACTTCGACGTCCAAGCGCGCTGCTTCGGCGTCTTTGAGCTCGGATAAGGCGGTCGACTCGTCGGTGAGCAGTTGTGAGATTTCGTGCTGCAGCGCCTCGCATTCGTCTCGCTGCTGCTGGCGTAGCGCGGCTGTATCCTGAGCGTCTGCTTCTGCGCTGCCGACCGATGATGAAGATGCTCGGCGTTGCAAAGTCGATTTCGGTGCTGGAGGTAACACCCTGTACTTTCGCAGCTCGGCTTCGAACGCAAGGTACGAATCGCGCTGCGAGCGCACCTGCGACATTTGCGAATCCATAATGTCCAGCAACGTATCCGTGCACGCTTTGCACAGCGGATGGTCGATCACCGTCGATGACGAGCTGCTCGCGCGAGGATGCAGTGGCTTTTTAGATCTGCGAGACGCCGATGGAGATCCTCTCCCGCTTTGGGGCAGTGGCGGATGTGAGAGCAGATCGAACAGCGCCGATGATGCGGCGAGACGTGCGCTGAGAGAGTTGGCATCGCTCGTGGCTTGTCCGCCGGCTGCAGCGGTGGAGGTCGAGGCCGCACTGCCTGGCTTGTCGTTGGAAAGCGGCGATGTTTTCGATGTGGATGGCGCGAGTTTGGACGAAGGGCGTGGAGCGATGAACGAGTCCTGCACCAGATCGTAGGCGGACTGGTTGAGGTCGAGGTCAGAGGAGACCGACGGGGCGAGCAGCAGCGGCTGCCGACAGCGTTGGCAGCTCCAAGACATCGTGTTGCAGCCTCGCGGATCCGAGCAGGTTTGTCCGCTTTGCGAGGAGGATGCTGATGCGTGAGAGTGATGGTGGTGGAGCGTGGTGTAGTCGCAGAGCGAGACGTGGCTCGAGCTGAAATCTGTTGGTGAATCGCTGAATTCAGGGTCCAAAAAAGCGGCTCAGTCGCAGTAAAGTCACACACACGACTCCGCGCACGCACAGACGGCAGCAACACGCCTTTCTCCTCACTTCCTCACTGACTCTCAACTCGAGCTCTTCCTCATTCACCATCACACCAGAGCTTCACACTCTCGCACATTCACACGCAAAAGCCTCTGATGACACGCAAAGTGATCTGCATTGCATCCACTGACAAGCTGCTGAGCCCCTACTTCCGTTTCCCAGCCTCCGCCTGCGCCTGCAAGCTCTGCATCAACACCGCCAGCCCGCTCAACTGCGACGGGCTCAGCCGACTCAACACCACCGAGATGTGCAAGATCTGCTGCTTGCCGCCTCCGTCCACCTCCGCAGTGCCTTCGCTGATGCCCAGCAGCACTGCGGGCACGCTCTGTGCCGGGTCGATGGGGATGGGCAGCCCTTGCAGACCCTGTGGCTGTCCATTGGGTCCGATCACGGGTCGGATGTGTGGGCTCGGCGTAGGTTGGATGCCCAATGCCGAGAGACGCGCGAGAGATGCGACTGGGATGAGCAGGGGAATGGGGTGGGTCGGAATAGACGGGTTGGCGGTGCTCGCTGCTGCTGGTGCTGGTGCTGCAGCAGGAGCTGGTGTTGCCGTCGCAGTGGAGGCTGCTGAAGCGGCTGCCGTCTTCGGTGTCGCCCCATTTGCCTTTGCAGGCGTCTTCTTGGCCGGTACAGGAGTCGAAGGGGTTGGCGAAGCTGTCGAAGCTTTGACAGGCGAAATGGCCCGCGGCGTGTTGAGACTGGTCGCACTCGTCAGCGTCGGATGCGCGGTGGGCGGTCGCACCATCATGGGCGACGCTGCATTGCCCGGAGGCGAGCCCGCAGGAGGTCGCACTGACGTCAGCGTCGGCGGAAGTGTCGATGCAAACATCTCTCCAGAATAACCCGGGGCAGGTCCAGGCATCGCAGGCGGCGCAGGAGACGCCGATGACGGTGGACGTGCCTGCAGACCGGGGGCCACCGCACCTGGTGGCAAGGCCGGTGGCGACATGGCGGTGGCACCTTGCGCACTCGGCGAGGCCGCTACTGCAGCTGATGAAGTCGCGGCCGGTGGTTTTGCTGGCTTTCCCTTCTTCTTGCGCGGTACGGGGATGGGCGGACCACCTGGCGTGCCTGGCAATGGATGTTTGCGCGGTCTTCCTCGACTTCGGTGCGGTGTGGGCCCAGGTGTTACGCCCGGTGTGCCTGGAGCTCCTGGAATCGCGGGTGTGCCCGGTGTGCTCGGTGCAGCAGCAGCGGCAGCAGCTTTGGCGGTAGGGGCCTTGGCTTTGCTCTTGCTGGGCGGTTTCGAAGGTGTTGCTGCCGCTGGGGTCGATGGCGTGCCTGGCATAGAGGTGGTAGCCGGCATGAAAGGAGCCGACGTTGGAGCTCCCATCGGCACCACACCTGGTGGCATGGAAACACCATTGGCTCCCAGCGGCGGAGCACCCGACATGGCTGCGAACAGCAACTGCGGAGAGCCTGGCATGGATGCATATGCCGAGGGCGGACCAAACTGCGGCGACGGCATGGGAAGGCCGTTGGGTCCGGGCTGAAAGGCTGCTGCATACGGTAGACTTGCGCCCAGCGGGAACGGATAGCCTCCAGGGGTGCTTGCTGGTGTGCTGACAGCCGAGTATGGACTTGGCAAGGCCACCGACGCTGCTGATGCTGATGCTGCTGGTGGTGCGCTGCCAGCCGGCAATGTGGATGGTGCCGGAGTGGCTGTCGATGTGGATGCAGGCGATGCTGCAGCCGGTGCGCTGCTAGATGCAGGCGCAGGCACAGTCGGCGGCTCTGGTGGTGGTGTAAAGATGCCAAGACGGTGCCGTGCCTCGCGCTCCTTCTCGAGCCTAGCAGCCTTGGCGGCGGCCCTCTCCTGCTGACGCTTGATCCTTTCCTGTTCGCGCTCCTTTTCGCGTTCGCGTTCGATCTCGTCGGTGATGCCAAAGCTGAGCTTGATCTTGGCCGATGATTGGGCTGCGTCGATCTCCTTGCTCTCCTCCAATGCCTCGAGCTTGGCTTTGAGCGCCTTGAGCTCTTCTATCTGCGCCAACACGTTTTCTCGATCGTCATTATACGCGAGTCTCTCGAGATACTCGAGCGAGAGCGAGGTGTTGGGCGCACGCTTGTGGGTGGTGTCGAGTGCGGTGAGTGTGCGTCGGAAACGCGATGCTAATGCGTGCCTCCGCGCAAAGACGGAGGCGGTAAAGTCGAGTGTTGGGAAGTCGGGCTGCGGCACTGGCGGCAATGGTATTGGAAGGCCCAGCTCGTTTAAATCGAGGTCATCCACCGAAACATGCTCGCTTGTCGACTCTGTCGGTTCCATTTTGACATCGTCCGTATCGGTGTCCACCTTGACCGGCGACAAGGTCGTCGAGGCGGAGGCGGAGGCGCCGAGTGCTTGTGATGACGCCTTTGCCGCATCGCCATTGCTGGTCAGCGCACACTTGCGCTCGTCGAGATGTGCAATGCGACGACGTTTGCGTGCCCTGACCTCGCTGAGAATGGGATCGTCTTTCAATCCGAGCGCCTTGAGCAAGTCGTGGTGAGGGATGTTCCAGACGTGATAGGGCAACAGCCTGCGAAGAGCATCGCGCGCATCGACGAATGGAGACAGATCGGGTCGAAGGATTGCCTTGTAGTCAGCCTGAAGAAGCTGATCGACTAATGAGGCAGCATCATGGTCCCTTTTCACCTCGATCGTCTCGATGTCCTCCGGTTTTTTGCCGCGCCGTGATAGGACCTTGTCGTTTGTTGTTGTTGATGCTACTGCTGGTGGTGTGTGGACATCATCGGCGGCGCCCTGACGAGGTGCAGATAGAGACGAAGCATGGTCGTCGTCTGGCTCCTGCTTGACGGCGATGGAATTGGATGCTGAGCTGCCTTGACCGGTTGTTGGTGCTGCAAGAGCTGAGGCTGAGGGGGTGGAGATGCCCCTCAAGAGGGCTGCTGGATCGATGGTCAACGCCGCATTGCTTGGGATGGAAGTGCTGGCGATGATCTGCGGATGAGCAGCGGCTGAGGTCGATGTAGAGACCGACGAGGAGGCTTGCATGGCCTAGCCAGCTTTTGCTGTAGAAGCAAGTCGCCGCAGACCAGGACGAGCACCGACCGAGTTGCTGCGCAGCCGCCACCTCTGCGAGACGAGACGGTGTGCGTGCGTGCGTGCGTGCGTGCGTGCGTGACTGACCGGGATGGGCCGTGGGTTGCGGTCGATGTCGGCAAACGACCGCTGACCAAGAGTCGATTCGCTTGATCCGAGCGTTAGGAATGGCTGGCCTTTGGAAGCTTGCCGTTTGACAGATTGTTTGCGTCTGCCTTGACGTTTGTTCTTTGAGAATAAGTTTCTTCTTCTTCCTGGTCGAAGCGGATCTTCCGATCTTGCTTTCTTCTTGCTGCGCTCTCGGAATGAAAGAACGAATGCTCGCTGGTTTTGGCGCCGGTTGGGCTTGGGCTTCTGCTGGGCTTCTGCTGGGCTTCTGCTAGGCTCTGCTTGCTTCGAGGTCGAGAGAGCATCGAGAGAGAGACGACGATCTCTCCCCCCTTTTTTTTTTTTCTGACGCTCGTTTTTCGACCCTCGTGACTTGATCTTTTTTTTTTTTTTTTTTTTTTTTTTTTTTTTTTTTTTTTTTTTTTTTTTGGAGTCGCAATCGCCGATTTGATTTTGGCGATCCGACGATCCAGCTCATCCCTCATTCACGCTCTTCACTCATGCACGGTTCTTGGCATTTCTCGCTTGCTCTCGTCGACTCGTTTCCAGAGGTAGATTGTCTTGTATAAGTTAGGATGAAGCAGTGTACAGTTTCCAGGATCTACGGGGAGGCTGGCTGACGAAGCAGCTCAGCGTCGAAACACGTCGGTCAGAGGCAATAGGCACCACACGCGCTTCTTGTACGCCTCGTGCTTGGACCTAAGCTTGCTCGAGCTGAACTTGGCCTCTTCCTCCCGAATGGCCCGATAAAAGATGCTAAAGGCGACGAGCAAAGCAGCTAGAGCAATGCCGCCTGCATGCGACACCAGGAAATTGTGACCGTGGTCCGGGTGGTTGGAAGAGCTGGTGACGATAAAGCCAGCAACAAACGAGGCGAGGTAGGCCGAGTACAGTGGGTTCCTCACAAACGCCCACGGACCTTGGGTGATGAGGAAGGTGGGTTCGTCGTTTGAAAATGCCGCTGTGAGACCCGGTGTTGACGACATGGTGTACTGCGCCCACCAGAAAAACACGAGGCTGTAACCACACAGCGCCAGTCCGATCCACACTTGAACTGTGTCGGCGGATTTGGGTAGCGCAAAGAACATGGCAGCGTCGGATGAAACGTAGCACGCCGCCACCAGAGGTACGAGAACGAGCGAGCGCAAGCTGATGTGCGTCTTGATGAACAGCAGAGGCGTCAGGCCGCAGTAGGTAAAGTCGGCGATAGCTTTGACTACGACAAAAGCCTGCTTGAGGTTGTCGAGTTCGCGCCAGACGACAGGCACGTCGGCGATGAGGGAGCGGATCTCTTCCATTTTCTAAGGGGATTGTGGGAAAGACGTGTGTCGATCCGAGGATGGTGGGGACGGCAGACCGCTTCGGATGCTCCACGTTGTGTTGTGAATCGAGGGAGGCTGCAAGTGGTGTTCTTGAGCAACCAGTTCTGATTAAGGTTGTGTGCTGTTCAGAAGAAATGCGGAGGGGCCGACCGAAATTGGACCCTTTTGGGCGCAGCGCTCTGCGATCTGGCCGTGTGCTGTGCTGTGCTGTGCTGTGCTGTGCTGCAGATTGCACGCACGGACGGCCGAGCCGCTTAACTCACCCGTGGGAACGTCACGGAGCGACTTACACACGCACATTCTCTATCTCTCCCTCCTACTCATCACCATTTCGCCTTTGGACATCTGCGTCCCGACAACCATCAGTCACGCAAGCCAAGGCGTCGACCATCGACCTCCAAAATGCTCTCGGAGCACCGCCAGCGTCCTGCTGTTCGGGCAGGTCCGACCTCAATACGGACATACATCCTCTCGGTCCTGCTTCTCCTCCTCGCACTCACCCAGACGTCCATCGCATTCACCGTCACCATCTCGGACAAGGATGAGCTGCGCCAGACGTGCTCCGGCATGGTCGCCGGCGGCGACAGCCACATCGAAGCCTTCTTCCACAAGGGCTCCAAGGGAACCGTTGCCACCATGTTTTACGAGTTTGCCGACTTTGACAAGCTCGGCAAGCTGAGCAACGACAGGGATGCCTTTGGGTATCAGCTCAAGAGCTACATCTGCACGCCGAATGCGGTCACGGAGAACTTGTGCAACACGGCACAGCTGGGCAACTTTATCCTCGATGAGAGCCGCGGCAAGGCGGAGACGGTGCAGCTCAAGAGGATGGATTTCGGCGCGAAAGGATCGACCGAGGAACAGACGCTGGTAAGTATGAACACAGATTGCAGGCAGGGATTGAGGGCGAAAATGCTGACAGCTTTCCTTTGGGATGCTTCTTGCATTCAACAGCGCTACAACGTGACCAAGACCGGATACTACTGCTTCGGTGCGAGTGAGCTGGCCCCCTTTTCCTGACTCGATCCTTTCTCGAACCAATTCTGACCGACTTGCTCTTCTCCATCTGTCTGACCACCTGCTTAGCCAAAGTCCCGCTGCAAACCCTCGAGACCGCCCCCTCTGGCAAGGGCGACGTCTCCGTCCACGCTGGCTTTGACGGCCGCGTCGAGTTCTTCAACAAGTTCAAAGGCAACCTCCCCGCCGCCGAACACCCCAAGCTCAACTTTTACTTTGCCATGACGCTCGCCTACATCGCCCTTGGCGTCTACTGGCTCTCGCTCTGCATCAAGCACAAGGACGAGATCCTGACGGTCCAGCGCTTTATCTCGGGCACCATTGCGTTCCTCGTAGTCGAGATGGCGGCACAATGGATCTACTACGTTTACCTCAACAACCACTTGATCGACTTTTTCCGGATCAGGGAGGTCAACGGCCAGACGGGCGTCACGGCCGTGGCGAGGTTCCTGCTCGTGCTGACGAGCATCCTGGACGCGGGCAGGAACTCGGTCTCGTTCTTCCTGCTCTTGATTGTGGCGATGGGGTACGGCGTCATTCGACCGTCGATCGGAGCCGTGATGACGAGGGTGCGGCTGCTGACGGCGGCGCACTTTGTGTTCGGCGTGCTCTACTCGGTGGGGATCGTGCTCATCCAGCTCGACCAGGGTGGCGCGTGGATCTTTGCGTTCATCTTCCCGCTCGCCATGACCCTGACGGCTTTCCTCACGTGGACCATGAACTCGCTCAACCACAGCATCGAGTACCTCACCCAGCGCAAGCAGACGTTCAAGAAGGGCATGTTTGTCAAGCTGCACCGCATCCTGCTCGGGGCCGTCGTCGTCATTGTAAGTCGGCCTCACCCACAAAGACTTTTTGCAGTACTCTTTGGCGTCGTATACTTACCCGTTCTCTCTGCGCTTCACTCGTGCACAGTTTGCATTCTTCATCATCTCGTCGATCGCCTTTTCGCAATCCGGCGGGGAAGGCTTTGCGCCCAACACATGGCAGTACCGGTGGTTCCTGCTCGACGGCTGGCTGGCGCTTTTGTACTTTGCCGTCTTCTCCGCCATCGCATGGGTGTGGCGGCCGACGGGCAACAACATGCGTCTCGCCATGTCCGACGAGTTGGCTACAGACGACGACCCCACGGCGGAGGGCTACGAGGTGGACACGTTCGCGGCGCGAGGACCGGATGGACCGGAGAGCGACGATGAGGATGACGATGTGGAGTCGAAGAAGACGTCGCATGGAAGGGCGGCGCCGAATGCGGATGTGGTGTTTGAGATTGGCGATGAGGAGGACGAGGCGGATCAGAGCCGGGATAGTGCGGCTGCTGCGGGTGCGGGGGCAAGGAGGACGGGCGAGAGGCAGGGATTGATGAGTGGCAGTGCGAATGGCTCGGAAGAGACGCTGGTGCCGGGCAAGAAGCGCGCGGATAAGAATGATTGAGCAACGCTTGAAGGCGAACACACACTTTGGTCGAAATGAGCGGGTCCATGTCGCCGCTCTCTCTGTGTACATAGGTCCGTCGCACACTTAGAGGTTTGATCTGTTCTCACGTCTCTTGCCAGTGTGCTCTGGGTCTGTGAGGAGTGAAACAGTGTGTATGAAGCTGTGTGCTTCGAACGGGAGGCGAGTGGTCGCGTTGAATTTCCCGCACGAGAGAAATCCCCACCGATTTTGAAGCTGGAAGAAATCCCGACCCAGCTTTCCCTGACGAGCTGCAATTTTTCTTTTCCCTCATCACCACCTTTACCCGACCACCGTCATCTTCTGTCTCACTGCAACCCAACCCTTCCACTCTACAGCACCACACAGGCACTTCAGCTCCGAACCATGTGGACGACAGGAACGCGCACGGCAGCGCTGCAGCTCTCGGTGCGGTTGGGCGAGTCAGAGCTGCTACGATTGCGGCTCCCCGCGCTCCTTTCGCCCTTCCCTCACTCCTCCTCCTCCTCCTCCTCCTCCTCCCTGCGCTCATCACATCCCACGCCCGCACTCGCATCACTACCCTGCACACCATCAACATCGCCATCGACATCGGCGGCGTCAGAACCGGCGGCGTGGGGACTGGGCGCGCTGTGGGATGGCCTCCTCCGTGCGGTGCCGAAGAAGAAGGTGAGCCACTCGCGCAAATCCATGCGCGCCGCGAACAAGGGCTTGAAGGACAGGGTCGATCTGGTTCATTGTAGTGCGTGCGGCAAGCCCAAGTTGCAGCACCATATTTGTGCGCACTGCTATTTCGAGCTCAACAGGGCAAGGAAGGTCGCGTTGAAGCAGGAGGGTGGGGTGGGCGGTCAGCACCAGCACCAATAGTGGGAGGAGGAGGGAAGAGAGCTGCAGAGAGGTGGACGTGGGGAGGAGGCGGTGTAGGAGCGCGGTTTGAGGAAAGGCGTCTTCGGCGGAGCGCGAAGAAAGGCATGGATTGGGCGGCGCTCCAGCGGCGACAGGCGGTGCTGGACAAAGCGGTCGGTTCGTCTTTCGAACTGATGCACTATTGCGGAAAACAGAGACACGGCTGCTACTTGAAGGCTATCGCAACTCAACTGCACAATATCCGTCTGTCTACGGACACACGATCCCAACCCTCGCGGCTTCTCCGTTTTTGGACCGCTCTCATTCTCACACAATCTACGCATCTTTCCGTTCGATAACGCAGCGCGTTCTGAAACACATTCACTGCACTTGAGCGAATCGTCGAGACCCGTGCCAGTCGCGATACGAGCTGTGACGCACTCTCGGGCACAAAGCGTCTGAAGTTCAAGTGAGAAAATGAAAGTCTTGTCTTGAATCGAGTATCGTACAGAGCAACAGGAACCTTTTGTATCAAGCACCCTGCTTGTCAGCCTCGGCCATATGGTGACGGAACAGCTTCTCCGCCCTCTGCCACACGGCGCCCTTGCCCTCCTCCAACGTCTCCATCTGCGTGGTGTCCTTGCCCAGCACCTCGCGCAGCTGCAGCAGACTAGGCAGCAGATCGTTGCTAAAGCCCTCCGAACTCTCCCTCGGCAGCAGCGTGGGCAGGTGATCGATCGAGATCACCGTGAGCGCCGGGTTGCCCTCGCCCGTCTTGACGTCCACTGTGGGCTTGTCGAACGTCGTGTTAATGTCGTAAATCGGCAGAGGGTTGTTGGGGTTGGTAGTGTCGCACGAGACGTCGACGACGACGCCCAGGCGACGCTGTGGGCCGGCGGCTTGGATGGTGGGCTGGTCGAGGAAGGGCGGGATCTTGGAGGTGAGGTAGATGCAGTTGACAAAGATGTCAACGTCGAGGAGTTGCTGGTACGGGCCGTGTTTGGCCGAGGTTTCCTGGATGTCCCAACGTACGATATCGTCGGGGTGTACGCCGGCTTTTTCGAAAAAGTCGATGGCGCCACGACCGCAGCGTCCCAGGGCGCCGACGACGAGCGCCTTGACTTTGCCGTCCGGGCGCGACTTTTTGATGTGCTCGATCTGCTCCTTAGCATGGGCAATGAGCGCGGATTCGTTCGGGTACGCCTTCTGCGCGCCCAGTCGTCGCTCTGCACCTTGCACCTGCTCCGCCAGCGCCAGCAGTCCCAACGCCGCACCCGCAAAGCCGGCATGCCACCCAAACGCCGCGACGCGACGCCCGTTCTTGTCCTCCAAAAACTCCAAATCGTACAGCTTACCCCCACCACGCTTGAAGCGCCCCAACACATCAACCCAGCCAGCCTGCTTCTTGTAGCAGTGCGCAAACTGGATGTGCGTGTGCGGCAGATCCGGACCCGGCTCCTCGAGTTCCTTGAGACCAATGATCGGAATGTCCGCGGGCAACGAGTGGAACGTGTTGTGCGGCGCGAGCTTGCACCCGACATCGGTGTATTCTTTATCGTCAAAGATACGCTGCGGATCGGACTCGACCGTGATGTCGAAACCGGCATCGATGAGCTTCTTGGCGGTGGTGGGAGTGAGCGCGGCACGGTGCTCGGCCGGCTTCATCTCGCATCGGAGGTAGAGGGGTTGTCGGTCAGTAGACATGGTTGCTAAAGGTGTCCGTAGCGATGACGTGATCGTGGTGAGAGAAGGAGGAGTAAGTGGACGATTGAGCGAAGCACGTTTTTATGTGTGAAGACATACGCTTGCTTCGGCTTTCTTCCGGCGCTGGTGAGTGTGGAATGAAGCAGTGCAGCTGCTGCGCCTTCTCGTCTTCTTTGGAGAGAAGTCGAGTCAGTGACACATTTTTCAAGCGCTGCGCACGGTTGGAATGCTCTCCTTTCCTTCTTCTTCCGTCTGGTTTTCGGCCTTTCGCCGAATCGCCGTGAATTATTATTATTATTATTATTATTTTGCAAGATGTCAGATCGAGCATTGAGTTCAACCAAACGCGTCGGAAAGAAAAAAGAAAAAAAAAAAAAATTCATTTTCGGGTTCGGATCCGTGATCGGCGAGAAAGGGCGACTGAAGAGCCAAAAAGGACCCTTTCTGCAGTAGAGTTGCTGCGTCGATGCGGTCAAGCTTCTCTCGCTCGCTCTTGCAGGCATGCCTCCTTCTCTTACCCTCACCACGTCGTCATTGTAAGTAGCACACAGCATAGCACTAGATCGCATCGCTAGCATCGGCACCTACGTCGAACACGCTTCTCGGCAGGGTGCGAGCTTCCATCGACGCGTAGCTATATGTACATGTACATACTTTCTCATGTCGCATTCGCTGACCACAGCCGTCTTTCATATCATGTCCTTGACCGTACTGTTGTAACTAACGCGTATCGCATTCGGGCATCGACGAACCTGCTTTCCGCACTTCCAAACCACTAGCCTTTTAGAACCACCCGTGTAGCTGCCCCAAGTTCTTTGCCTTTTTGTTCGTCCTACTGCTGCTCAATACCAACGTATCCTAAGCGAAACCTCCCACAAAATGGATGACGACAAGTTCGATCTGTACAGCGTGAGTTTCACTCCCTCATTCGTTGAAGCGCTGTCTAGCGAGCGTCTGCAGGCCAGCGGTCCAAGCGCGCGCAGTGCGACAATGGGATCCCCCCACACTCGTGTTCGCTTTTGTACTGACTTGCTTTGCCGTGGTTCTGTTGCAACTCTAGGACGACCTGTACTCGGACGTGCTGGGCAAAGCCGATGATGACCAGCCCATGAAGACGGACCCGGAACCACAGGCCGAAGAAAACGGCGCCTCCTCCTCAGCAAAACGCCAACGCGCCGACTCGATCGACGAGAAGCCCGCCCCATCTCCACAGCAATCGTCCACCACCGCCTCGCAACCGTCAACATCGTCGTACCAGCGCCACCAAAATGAACCCGTTCCGCCATCCTCGCTACCGCCACATCCTGCTCCATCCTCTTCATCAGCCGCGCCGCTGCGGAGCACCATGTCGACGCTCGCGGGCCGACCGAAAGTCACTGATCCGAGTGTGCAGAATGCGGTGTACATCGGCGACCTGAACTGGTGGGCTACGGACGAGGAGATCCGCCAGATCGCCGCCTCCGTCGGTGTTTCGGTCAGTTTGAACGACATTACGTTTTCGGAGCACAAGGTGAACGGCAAGAGCAAGGGCGTGGCGTATGTCGAGACGGAGAGCGAGGCGGATGCGAGGAAGATCAAGACGTGGTTCGAGGAGAATGACTTCCAGTTTCGCAGGGCGAATGTGACGCTGACGACGAGTGCGAATGGGAACCCGTTTCGCACGCTGCCCAAGGATCCGCTGCCGAAGGCGGAGCGGCCGATGCGCGGCGGCATGGGCATGGGACGCGGTGGCATGGGCATGGGGAGGGGAGGAGCACCGCCGATGGCAGGCGCGCCGATTCGAATGGGCGGCAACAATGCGCCTGCGCCGCCGATGGGCATGATGAACCCCATGATGATGGGCATGATGGGCGCAGCTGCGGGAACGGGCGCAAACGCAGGCGGCCGCCCGTACGGTCGAGGCCGCGGTGCCGGCTGGGGCCACCGCGGCGGTCGTGGAGCCAACTCCAGCGCAGGAGGACACTTCAACCCCAACTTCTTCGGCATGCCCGGCAACGCGGGCGCAATGATGGGCATGCCCATGAACCCCATGATGCAGATGGGCATGGGTGCACCCACAGGTCCACAGAACGGCGGTGGCCCGCCAGGCATGCCCAACGACGACCGCGACCGCGACCGCAAACGCCATCGCATGGACGAGAATTGATCCTTGTCTGTGATTGATTATAGTCATTCTTTCATGCTTGCTTTCCTTTTCGTTCGATGTTGTACTCTACTGCTTCGAAAATCAAAGACATCTGACTTCTGACCTCCATCGAGCGTGCATCAAATCGAGTGTGATCTCCCAAAGCTGTGAATCAGCACACATGCGACGACCCCACACACGCATTGCAGCACAAAGCACGTCGTTATTTTGAACAAAAGCCATCTCGACTAGTCGACACGGTGTACGGTTACAACCTCCATCTAAGGGTCAAGGCGCTTCGGGTCACGCGGGAACATGCTCGCGCGGCGAATGTTACCCAAACCCAAGTAGAACATGACCACCCTCTCCAAACCAATACCACCACCAGCATGGGGCGGGCATCCCAACCTGAACGCCTCGACGTAATGCTTCATGCTCTCGACCGGAATTCCGAACTCGGCCATGCGCTTCTCCAAGAACGCAGCGTCATGCACACGCTGCGCGCCCGACAAGATCTCCTGCCCGCGCATGAAGAAGTCATACGAGTTCGAGTACTTGCCGTCCGCGGGGTCGGGCATGGTGTAAAACGGCCGGATCTCGAGCGGGAACTTGTCGAGCATGAAAAAGTCCGTCTTGTACTTGTCCCTCACCAGCCCGCCCAGCGTGCGTTCCATCTCGGTCGACAGGTCCTCCAGATCTCCCAACTCCTTGCCGTTCTCGCGCAGCAGCGCAATCGCGTCCTTGTACTGCAGGCGCACCGTCTTCTCCGGCAGCAGAAACTCGTCGCAAGGGTACTGGCGCTTGACCGCATCGATCTCCTTGCGGTACCGCTTGGGCAGCTCGCGGAAGATGAACGTAAACAGCCCATCCAGCACGTCGACCACCTCGTGGTAGTGCTCGTTGAACGCCATCTCCAGATCCAGGCCCGTGAACTCGGTCATGTGGCGGTGCGTGTTCGAGTCCTCCGCCCGGAAAACGGGGCCGATCTCGTACACACGTCCGAAATCAGCGGCGATGGCCATCTGCTTGGCCAGCTGCGGACTCTGCGCCAAAAACGCCTGGCCTTTGAAGTAGGACACCTTGAACACGGACGAGCCGCTCTCGGTCGCCGCGCCCTGCAGCTTGGGCGTGTGGATCTCGACAAAGTCGAGGCTGTCGAGGTACTCGCGGAACAGCTTGCACACGCCGTGCGTGAGGCGGAAGATGGCCTGGTTCGTGGTGGTGCGCAGGTCGAGCACGCGGTTGTCGAGGCGCGTGTCGAGCGCAATGGGCGGCAAAGGACGGTCGGTCTGCTGCGAAGCCTGGATCTCGACCTCGGATCGCGTGGCGTCGTCGACACCGAACGGCAGCTGCTCGAAAGCAATCTCGCTGGTGGAGTGGATCTTGGCGATCTTGATCTCGGCATCCTTGACCGTCACCGTGTTCGACTCGACCGGCTTGGGCGTCTTGACGATGGTGCCCTCGACAAGCACGATGGTCTCGGCAGCCAGACCGGCCGCCCACTTGGTCATCTGGCGCGACACCTTTTCGGGAGCCTGAGCCAGCGTAGCCTGAACGCAGTCGACGCCCTGGCGGAAGGTGAGGAAGACGAGCTTGGCAGAAGGAGCTCGGCTGGTCTGGACACGTGCCGAAAGAACAATGTGCTCGCCATCGCGCTCGGGGCTGATCTCGGAGATCTTGGTGAAGGTGCGACCAGAGCGCTCCTGGGACATGTTGAGGGGCAGCTTGCCGTAGTTCTGCGAGGCAAAATCGACATCGGCTGCTTCGCGGGCAGCTTTTTCAGCGGCGAGTTTGGCGGCCTTCTCAGCCTTGATGCGCTCCTTTTCGGCCTTGGCAGCGCGCTTCTTCTTTTGGTTGTCCGAGAGCGGCGTTCCGTCCGGGTTGAGCTCCTCGGCGCCGTCAGCAGCGGCAGCAGGCGCTGGGGCCGCGGGAGGCTGTTGCTGCTCTTTCTGAGTGGTAGCTTGGTCGGCCATGATTGCGGGTGATGGTGGAAGTGAGAGTGGAGTGAGGATGAGAAGACGAAGACTCTTTTTCTTATGGGCACTTCGGCCACTTTCGAGTCAGAAGCTGCGCTCAGATTTTGGATTTGCGCTCTCTCTTTGCAGCCGCGTGACTTGGAGGCAGCTGCTTGGATTTCGGAATTCGGACAATTTGTCAGTCGATACTGCGCATACAAAGGCGTGCATGGGCCGCCATCTTGGACACCACCAGCTTCTACAAATACAAAGCAACAGCGATGGCGGCTTCACGTCGAGCACAGATCCAGTCGCTGTGCGGCACACGCACTGGTCCGTTGATCGATCGAGCCGAGTCATATCTCGCCGCGGTGGACATCTGGTCGCGCCGAGGCAACCAGAAGGCGGTCAAGAATGCGGGCACGGGCATGGTGGCCATTTGCTGCTACCTTGCGGCTGAGAGGTGAGTTGTCTCGCTCTTAGATGACTGTCCACTGCTAAGCTTACTGACCGCGAACCTTGCACATTTTCAGCCTCGACGCTCGAATTCCCGACCGAAGCGCGGCGATCCGAGCCAGTGGACTGCCACCCACCCAGTTTGCTGCTGCCGAACGGGATTTCCGAGCAGCAGTGCAATCCGTTTCGAACGCATCTTCTCAGGCATTGTCGGGACCGTCGGATGGCGTCAACAGTGCATTTGCGGCAAGTCTGACCGCGACACCCACCAAGCAGCGGGCCATCCGATCGGCGACACCCAAGACGCCGACCTCTGCGAGCAAGAGCAAGGAAGCGCTGCTGGCCAAAGCACAGGCGATTCAAGCAGGCAGTCTCTTCGACCAGACCATGCGAGCTTCTCCTTCGGATGCCTCTCGAACGCCGACGAACAAGGGCAGAGCAGTACAGCCGAGTGTCGCCTCCCACGCGTCAGAGGGCAATGTCGGTGATGCAGCGCAAGCAGCAGGTAGGCGAGATGGAAGTGCGCACGCCCATGATGATACGTCGATCCAGATGGCACCTCGCAGCACTAAGCGGAGAAGGATGGGCAAAGTCGTCTTTGGTCTGGCGATTCATTCCAGCTTGAATCGATTGGACGACCAACAAGAGGCCGACGACGAGCGACGTCGAAGAACTAGGATATTGCATCTCCAGAGCACGATCGACAAGCTGCGCTCGTCCGATCCCACTTGGCGCTATCTGGATGCACCTCGAGATTTCCTCATCACCATCTCACCCTCGCAGAGCAATGGCGTTGCCGAGTCGTAATCTACGCACATTCCTTCAGCGACCTGATGTTTGTGATAGTGCCGACGATGTCTCGAAAAGGAGATCGGAACGATCTGCGAGCAAGTAGGAACAAGGATCGGCGATGTGGTAGCATGTCCCCCAAGCATTGCCAAGACCGCTTGGTCCTTGGCTCGTAGAAAGAGCGCTTGGCAAGCACGAAGCATGAAGCGCTTGGCATTCATTCTCAGAGGGTCGGTCGGCTCTTTCGATCAGCAGGGCGCTCGCTCCATGGTCTGCATCGCCCTGTGTCACAAAATGCGATATGCTCATGCTTCATGCTGGATCCGGAGAGCGCAGTCTGCCAGCCAGCTGGCGAGCTATCGCTTTGGCACCAAGGATTGCGCGAAATTTGCCCCAATTCCCACGTTTCGACGGGATTGCGAAGGACTGCGACGACGTGACCTTACCCAAGGTGAGGAGATCGACTCATCTGGCTGAGCATCAGCATCTCGCCGAAATCTTGTTCGGCATCATCGTCGAAGAGAGGAAGAAAGAGAAAGAGAAAGGATATGCTGATAGCTTACTGTGAGAGAGGGAGAGAGAGAGAGAGAGAGAGAGAGAGATAAAGGGCCAGCTGTGGTGGTGCAAGGCCAGGAACGTCGTGTGCCTGATGAATTTGAATACAAATTTGTCCTCGCCGATTTCAAATATACAACACCTCGACGCTTTTGTATTCGGATCCTGTGCCGGTTCGGCACGCTGCTGCTGGTTGGATAGCGAGCGGGCCGCACACTTCCGACTCTTGCTGTGCGCCTGCTGATCGAGACACCGGCAATGTTTCGGCACTCGCTTGCCGTACGAGGGATTAGGGTTGCTCCGTGGTCGTCAGCAGGTGGAAAAGAAAGTGGGTTTTCTGGCAGATGAAAGCGCAAAGGCGATGTAGGAGTTGCTGACAGGCAACAAGTTTGAGTCACGGTGGGGACACGAGTTGGTTAACCATGTCACCGCAACAAAGGCGACTTTGATTAGCAAGCGCCGCGAGTGTCAAACGAGATGAAAGTGGGATTGCGCGCGGTTGTGTGGGTCAGAGAAGCACAAGCTTTCAAAGCCAAAGCCAAAGCCAAGTGCAGAGCGAGAGAGACGTAAGACTTTTTGAAACTTTCCTGCATCCTCTCCACCGATCCCATCGTTTCATTCTCGTCCGGAAAGAACGATCCCGCGCCCACCTTTCGGTCGTGCCCGGCTGTGCTGGATGGACGTCTGCCGCCATCTCATGTTCGAGGCGCGCAACTCGAAGGGTTCCCTGAGTCTTGGCAGCGGGGGAGAGGCAGCGGAACAGCCTCATGGACATCAAAAAGTCTTGGCAAACGCCAAGACCTACGGCTCAGTTCCAGTTGGCTCCTTTCAGTGAGTCTTGGCAGTGAGGCATCGAGAGAGAGAGAGAGAGGGAGAAAAAAAAAGAAAAAAAAAAAAAAAGTCGCCTTAGACTGGTCAGCTGCCGGAGTTTCAAACTGCAAAACCGGCACGTTCTCGAGGAAAGGGCAAAAGAGCAGAGGAGTCCGTCATTCAAAATTCGTGATTCTTGGCAAAGTGTGATTGTGGGACCCTCTGCCGAATAGCCCCACTTGCGTGCGTCTGGCTTTTGGACGGCCTTTCCGCTTGGATGCCTTTGGGGTCTCATTTGTGGCCATGAGTCCCTAGTCTTGGCAAGGCTCAGGCAGTTGAGCCTGCATTTCCTCTCTCTTATCCTTCAACCTCAAGCTGGCTGAGTCTTTGTTTCCCGCAAAAAGACCACCTTGACTGTTCTGGTGCTTGCTGCTCTTGTCATCCGTCTTCAACTGCACTGTAACTCGCCGCCAAGACTTTGGGATTTGGTGCTGCTGGCCTTCATCTCTCCTTGCTCCTCCTCTCAAACCATCACCTTCATCATCATCATCAACCTCGTCAAAAGAGTCGAGTCGAGTCGAGCCCTTTCGTGGAATCACAGCGCCGAGCCTTTACCCTGCGTCGTCTTGCATTCATCACCTCCTCGCAAAGGACCCCCCTCCAACGTGGATCGACCGCCAAGCCTTGGCATTCCTTCCCCGACTATAGATTCTTGGCATTCCTCTCACCACCAAGCCATTCATATACTCGACAATCTCAGCCTCGGCTGCTCTTCACCAACCTCCTTTCGCTCCTCCATCTACTCCACGTCATCATCAATTTGCGACATCACCACCACCACCACCACCTGCTCCCATCCATCTTCTCTCGTCGACTACATATACTCATCTGGACACCACGTCGACAGTCATCAGCACCATCACCACAATGACCAGCCATCTCTCGCCGGCTGCGGCCAGCGAACACTCGAGCTACGCCACCTCCAGCAGCCATCTCGGAGCTAGTCCAGCGCCTTCCCACCACTCGACCGCCACCTCCTTTTCTTCATCATCACCATCCCCTTCAGCAAAGATGAACTCCTCCGCCTCGGACGCTGCCGACTTTGACCCTCCCGCCAAGCCCATCACCTGCCGATGGGACGACTGCGGCAAGGTCTTCTACGACCCTGAGGTCGTCTACAAGCATCTCTGCGACGACCACGTCGGCCGCAAGTCCACCAACAACCTCTGCCTCACCTGCCGATGGGAAGGCTGCGACGTCAGCTGTGCCAAGCGCGACCACATCACCTCGCACATCCGCGTTCACACGCCACTCAAGCCTCACAACTGCGACGTCTGCGGCAAGACCTTCAAGCGTCCACAGGATCTCAAGAAGCACGAGCGCATCCACACCGAGCAGCACCAACAGCAGCGTCAGCACAAGGCCGCACAGAACGCCGCCGCTCGCGCATACTCCATGTCCGAGCACGCCGCTTCCTTTGGCGCTTACCCATACCCTCCTCAGGCGCACGCCGCCGCCGCCGCTGCAGCCGCTAGCAACAACTACGCAGGCTACCCACAACTCCCTGCTCAGCACAGCTTCTACCCTCCAGCCTCGGCATACCCTTCCGCGTACCCATCGCTGCCCAGCACCGACTACCACTACGCCCACTCCACCTCGAGCGCTTCGCTCTCGCCCATGTCGTCGCGCATCGACACGCCACAGGGTAGCAGCCCCGTCCCCAACCACCACCACCACGTCCACGATGGCGCCTCCTCGTACATGCACCTCGCTTCGGGTCTCGACCCTCGCGCCAAGGTCTCCACCGACCCCACCTCGTACACCTACCTCGCCCACGGCGCCACCACCAGCCACAACTTGGCAGGCAGCAAGCGCGGTCACGAGCAGATCGAGGACTTCTTTGGCGACCTCCGACGCAAGAAGATGGCGCCCACCTACGACTCGAACATGGCTGACAGGCTCAACCAGACCTTTGGCATGGGCGGCATCGACGAAATCTCGCTCAACGCCATCCTCTCCACCTTTGACCCTTCGGCAACAGCGGCTTTCACTCAGGCTTCTATGAACCCCACCACGGTCAAGGTCGAAGGCGGCGCCCCGTCTGCGCGTGCTCCCATCAAACAGGACACCGCCGAAATCGCTCAGCTCAACACCTTCCTGCTGCAGCTCGCTGCCAGCGCCAATACGCCCTCGTCGGCATCCTCATCCGCCTCGTCCTCCTTCTCGTCGCAGGGCAACAATGCCGACTTTGACCTTTCGATGCTGTCGCAGTACGGTCTCACCAACATTCCTGGTTTCGACGAGTCGCTGTTGGCTACCAACAACGGCACCGCGGTTCAGCGCTCCATCGCTCAACTGCCCAGCCGTGCCCACTCGCACTACCCCGACACCGGTTCGTACGCCACCTCGTCGCACCAGATGTACCAGCCTTCCTTCGACAGTGTTCGTGTGTCGCGTGGCGCCGCCATCGTGCCTCAGCTCGCTGCCATGGACGCTGGCGGACACAGCTTCCGTCGTGTCGAGGCTCTCACCCGCGCGGCTCCTGAAGAGGCTGCCCTCGACTTGCGACGTGACGCTCACCGCTCGCCCGTCAAGATGGACGACGACGACGATGCTATGGAGGAGGATGAGCTCGAAGACGACGCCTCGCACGTGAGCAGCCGATTCCGCTCTGTGAGCCCCGCTTTGACTTCGGAGAGCAGCTTGTCTGAAGCTCCTGCTGCCGGTCGTCGTGGCAGCTCGTCGCCCTCGCACGGCCTCTACCCGCGCGTGTCGCCCACCGAGGCTTCTCGCCGACTGCCACCCGTGCGATCCAACTCGACCGCCAGCACTTCGGCGTCGATCAGCTCGCTCCTCGATTCCGACAGGCGTGCCTCGCTGCGACGCGACAGCACTCCCTTTGAGGGATCGTCGTCGCGCCACTCGGCGCCCGCCGCTCCATCGCCGTCGAGGTCGTCGTCGAGCAGCAGCAGCTCGCTCTACCCGAGCCTCGCCGACCGCGTCTCGCAGATGCAAGGCCTGGGTCGTCCGCTCGGCCGCTCGTCGTCTTCGGTGTCGTCGTCGTCCGAGGAAGCCAGCGAAGCCATGCGTCGCGAGCACGTGCGTCTCATCCTCGACCTGCTCATCGCCATCAACTTCCCGGACAAGGCGCGTGCCAAGCTGCAAGCCCAGCACGACCGCAACCGTCTGCCTCCCATCCTCACCTCGTCGCTTCCGTGTCGTCGTAACACGGCGGAGGGCGAGACGACGCCCCTGGCCGCGGACAGGTCGGGCAAGCAAGATGCTCTGCGTGGCAGTGACGGTAGCAGCAGCGACCGCAACTCGACGCCTACGCCACCGGGCAGGCCGACGTTGCCGACGCTCTCGCAGCTGTTGAATGACTTGCCCGAAAGGGGTCCGAGGCCGATGGCGGAGAGGGAGATGGAGTGCGATGTTTGAGTTTTGTTTTGTACTTGTATGATGTTTTTTTTTTTTTTTTAAAGTTTGCATTCCATGTGGTCAGTTGTCGCAATCGAGAATTTTGTGACGCACACAGTTCAAGTTTGAACAGGGATGAAGTGATGATTGAGTGATTGAGGCACAAACACTTTGAGAGGGATGATTGAACGAGTGAGAGGGATCAACGAGTGAGAGGCACGAACGAGCTCAAACACTCGTGAGGACACTTCTTGTCGTACATCTCCACTGAGCTCTTACGACAGTCGGTGTCGTAGTGTCCCAAAGCGCCGCAGTCGACGCAGACGGCCGGGAAATCCATGGGAACATGAGGGATGAGGTGCGTGGAATAGATGTCGTTCCCATTCTCCTGACCCACCCGCACACGGTGACCGAGCATCTTGAGCGCCAAACCCGGAGTTCGATAACAAAGTAGGACATCGTACTTGCGACCCCTTTGCATCGTGACGCTGACGGTTTCGGGCACCGCGTCCAGCTGCTCCAAACCAAAGGCGGCCAATGCAGCAGGCAGCTGCTCGTGATCCAGGAGGACGAGCTGGCACAACAGCGCACAACAAGGTTGGTACTCACCTTCCTCGCCACAGAGGATGATCAGCTTCGGGCTAGAGATCTCGAGCATATGCTGCCACCGGGGAAAGGTGTACAAAGCCATGGTGGCATGACTTTGTGAGGCAAAATGGAACTCGACCTCGATGGGGCCGACACCGTTGGGCGTCCGGCCAAAGCGGTAGAGCACCCTTACCAGACGAATCTGCTGAAAAAAGCGATGGGTGAACTCCCTTTGGGGAACCTTGGGTGTCATCAGATCGAGAACGGTTCCATACTGCTCTTGGATTTTCTGTATGGGATGCGTGTCCACCTTGGTGCCTCGAAAGCGCAGAATGCATCCGCTTCGATACGTCTTGCCCAACCTGAACAAGGACGCCTGCGTCTGTCGCACGCAGCTCGTGTGGAACAACTCTGGCTCGACGATCTGATGCCAGGACTGTCGCAAGGCGGGCCATTCGTTCACATAAGGCTCTACCTTGATTCGACGAGCGCAATCGAACCATGGCTGATCCTCTGGAATGACGTTCCCTAGGGGTCACGCACTGGCGGCAGCGACCAAGGCCATATCTCGCGGCATCACCACGTTTTCCATGAATGCTTCCCAGAGCTCGAGGCGCTTTTCCCCCACATTCAAGTACTCTGCGCGCGTTCGGATGTAGGCTTCCAGCCGTGCGGAAGAGATGACCAGGCTGCACTCCTCCCACACGGCGTGTGACATCAGCATCAGCCAGACCCTTCCAGGCAACATCTGAATGGTGTACACCGAGTCGTGTTGGGCACACCTCGGAGCCATGACGGACATCAGCGAGACGATCTTTCTCATGACGGCGGCAAAACTCCGTTTGATATGGTACTCCACCGGGATCGCCTTGAACGCGCTCACAACACTGTCGGGCACCCCGGGCGTGGCGAGCAACCGCGAGATAAAGTAGGATCCGTGCATGCGCGCGAGATCGAACTCGCTGCAGAAAGAGTTGCTGATCGACTGCACCACGTCCCTTCTGCAAGCACCTTCGACCAACGCTTCCGTGTGCTGCAGGATGAAGGATAGATGATCTCTGTTGAAGACCGCGTCCACAGCGAGAGGAGGGTACCATTGGTAACGACCGCAAGGAAGACTATCGGCCAGCTCCATGATTCGATCCCAAAGCGCCAGGGTCTCCGCGCCGGTCTCCTTGCGTTGGAGTTTACCCAGCTGGCAGGCATCCTGGACAACCAACTGCCACCGCCGTGTCAGCGGTTGCGCGCCTGGCTTCGAAGCTTGCGGGTAAAACCAGCTTACT
This sequence comes from Sporisorium sorghi, assembly GCA_023212695.1. Taxonomy (NCBI): domain Eukaryota; kingdom Fungi; phylum Basidiomycota; class Ustilaginomycetes; order Ustilaginales; family Ustilaginaceae; genus Sporisorium; species Sporisorium sorghi. Next base: position 1,425 of record JALCCG010000274.1, on the reverse strand, counting down.
TTCGAAGTCACTGGGCTCGCAAATATGCTGTGGTAATTTACAAGCTCAAATGAGCTTGAAGTTAATGAGCCGTCACCTTCGAAGCCGACTAACTGCTGTGGTCACCTCGTCCAGAGGCAATGCAGCACGCCCTGACAATGTCGTACAACTGGTGCTGCACTCGTGCGAGGCCTAGGTGACCTTGTGACTTTGAATGAGTGCTGATTGCCGACAGCGAATGCTGTCATCGTCGATGATATCGAAGAGCCTGGTGGTGGTTCCGGACTCGCAGTGGAGGTTCCACTACAGTTGAGGTGCCATACGCTAGTGTAGTTTCTAGCTGTCGGTGCTGACGTTCACACGAGTGAGATGCTGCAATGCTAGTTGATTGCAACTGACATTACTATGAAGAAGATGGAGCTTACTATAAAGAAAGTATAAGGTAGAGTGGATGGGCTACCACCCTTCCACCGTCATGAGGTCATGACTTATATTCGGCAGCCTCGTGGCCCCTGGCCACGTCGACCGTCCTCATCTTCCTCTTCCTCCTTGTCTCCCCCACTCGTCCCACCTGGACCCATGGTGGGCTGCGAGTTTGGACCCACTCACCTTTGCCCCACCCCTGTCCAGTGTCAACACCGTCTGGTAATGTCCAGCGCCTTCTTGCCGACCTCGTCGACTCCTACGAAGCCTTGCCCTCGACTCGCAACTGTGCTCACTGCCATGTGCGACTTCTCCAGGCTCGATGGCCGGTGGATGCTAACGTCGTAGCCAAGACCGGCTTGTTTATGACGTAAGCTGACTTTGTAGCCAAGACCGGCTTGTTTACAAAGTGAGCTGACTTCGTACGCAGGGTGGCTTTACCTTCGTCACCAGCCCCTAGCTTTCCTCCCGCCTTGAGTGTGGTGGCGTTTCCTATGACAGAGACCTCCTATCTCCTACGCTACCGGTCTCCGATCAAGGCAGCGAGGATGACGCTATCGAGTGTCATCTTGAAGACAAACGTTGCCGCAGGAGACAGTCCGAAACGCTTGGGTCTGATGACCCCCCATATTGGTGCCAACCTACCGATGAGGCGGTAGGCACAGGCACACAATCCGAGAGTCCCAGGCTTGCTGAATGAAGTCTGAAGTGACGTGTGACCCATGACCGTCAAGGATCAGGAGACGGTACCTGCCTTGTGCCTTCTGCTTGGTGTGCTTGTCGAAGCAGTCTCACAACCACTCCAGTGCCAAGTCATTGTCAGTCCAGCCATTTGGACTTGTTGCAAAGACCCAACCTTTAGCGGCAGTATGATCACGATACCAACTTTGCTGATGAGTCTTGCCACAATAGATGACCATTGGTGGTGGAGGTGTCCCGCGTGCCCCAATGCACTCAACCACAGTGATCGTCTCTCTGTTGCCAGGTTGAGATCTGAAGCGACAATTGTTGCCATTTTCCTTG
>JALCCG010000273.1:0-27958 GCA_023212695.1 Sporisorium sorghi | reverse complement strand
ACGGAACAGCTGACTGCAACGGTGGATGTCAGCGGCGGCGCGGCGCAAACGGTAACGTGGAGCAGCAGTGACTCGAGTGGCAATGTGACCGTGGATGGGAATGGAAAGGTGAGTGTGGCTCCTAACACCGCCCCGGGCCAGTATACGGTTACGGCAACCTCAACCGTGGACAACACGAAGTCCGGCAGCGCTACGATTACAGTCACTGCGGCGCCAGTGGTAAACAGCGTGACAGTTTCTCCGGCCAATGCAACCGTCGTGCAGGGAGGAACGGAACAGCTGACTGCAACGGTGAATGTCAGCGGCGGTGCAGCCCAAACGGTAACGTGGACCAGCAGTGACCTTAGCGGGAACGTGACCGTGGATGCAAACGGATTGGTGAGTGTGGCTTCTAACACAACCCCGGGCACGTATACGGTTACGGCAACATCAACCGTGGACAGCAGTAAGTCCGGCAGCGCCACGATTACAGTCACCGCGGCGGCAGTGGTAAACAGCGTGACAGTTTCTCCGGCCAATGCAACTGTGGTGCAGGGAGGAACGGAACAGCTGACTGTAACGGTGGATGTCAGCGGCGGCGCGGTGCAAACGGTAACGTGGAGCAGCAGTGACTCGAGCGGCAATGTGACCGTGGATGCAAACGGATTGGTGAGTGTGGCTTCTAACACAACCCCGGGCACGTATACGGTTACGGCAACATCAACCGTGGACAGCAGTAAGTCCGGCAGCGCCACGATTACAGTCACCGCAGCGCCAGTGGTAAACAGCGTGACGGTTTCTCCGGCCAATGCAACTGTGGTGCAGGGAGGAACGGAACAGCTGACTGCAACGGTGGATGTCAGCGGCGGTGCAGCGCAAACAGTAACGTGGACCAGTAGTGACTCGAGTGGCAATGTGACCGTGGATGGGAACGGATTGGTGAGTGTGGCTTCTAACACCGTGCCGGGCCAGTACACGGTTACGGCAACTTCGACCGTGGACAGCACGAAGTCCGGCAGCGCTACGATTACAGTCACCGCAGCGCCAGTGGTAAACAGCGTGACGGTTTCTCCGGCCAATGTAACTGTGGTGCAAGGAGGAACGGAACAGCTGACTGCAACGGTGGATGTCAGCCGGGGTGCAGCCCAAACGGTAACATGGAGCAGCAGTGACTCGAGTGGCAATGTGACCGTGGATGGGAATGGAATGGTGAGTGTGGCTCCTAACACCGTGCCGGGTCAGTACACGGTTACGGCAACTTCGACCGTGGACAGCACGAAGTCCGGCAGCGCCACGATTACAGTCACCGCGGCGCCAGTGGTAAACAGCGTGACGGTTAGCCCGGCCAATGCAACTGTGGTGCAGGGAGGAACGGAACAGCTGACTGCAACAGTGGATGTCAGCGGCGGCGCGGCGCAAACAGTAACGTGGACCAGTAGTGACTCGAGTGGCAATGTGACCGTGGATGGGAATGGAATGGTGAGTGTGGCTCCTAACACCGCCCCGGGCCAGTATACGGTTACGGCAACTTCGACCGTGGACAGCACGAAGTCCGGCAGTGCCACGATTACAGTAGTCAGTGATATTGATGTGTATACGGTAACGATAAGCCATTTGAATGGCGGCCATATAACAGCTACCCCTTCTGTTGCTTCAGCAGGCAGTGTTATCAGCTTGAACATTGTACCGGATTTTGGTAAGAGACTGAAAGTTGGATCACTGAAATACACTTTCAATTCCACGGACTTCCCCATCACAGATGGAAGCTTCGTCATGCCAAGTGGGGATGTAACCATTAGTGCTGAGTTTGAGGATATATCAGAAAGTTTGCCTGTATTGAGTATTGTTGCACCTTCCTTTACGCCTGTAACAGTTGGTTACGAACAGCCTCCAGCAAAGAAATTGATCATCAGGAATACAGGGATGGTCGATACTACGATCAACAGTCTTACATCCAGTGAACCCGGCAAATTTATCGTTGAGGGGAATGGAGGAATTGTAGCTGCAGGTGAAAGTATCGACAGTTGGACGGTACGTCCTGTGACAGGCTTACCAGCAGGAACCCATTCTTCAGTAATAACGGCTGTTTATGGGAATGGAGAGATAGCAACTGCTAACCTGGTGTTGACCGTAAATCCTCCAAGCAGCTCAGGCGGTGGGGAGAATCCAGGAAATTCAGGCAATAACGGTAGCGCTGGTGGTTCTCAAGGTAGCGGAACACCGTCTCCGAATCCGTCACAACCGGATCCAGGTGGTGTGCCTGTAATGATCAATGGCAAGTCAGAGAATATCGGCAAGCTGGAAACGAAGGTCGTTGACCATCGAAAAATAACAACCGTTACTCCTGACTCTGATAAACTGATAGAGTGGTTAGAGAGAGAAGGTAAAAATGCCGTTGTTACTATTCCAGTTGATGTTTCATCTGACTCCATTGTGGGACTGCTGACAGCTAATGTTGTTAAAAGGATGGCAGATCAATCAGCCGTATTGGAGCTGGTTACCCCAATGGCTTCTTACAGAATACATGCGGATCAATTCCCAATTGTAGCTATAGCGGACCAACTTGGGGCAGATGCTTCGTTATCTGAAGTGACAATTGAAATCATGATGTCTAAAGCCCTATCATCAGAAACAAGCCTTGCCCAAAGTGTGTTGAATCGAAAAGGAGTTTCACTTTTAGTGGAGCCTGTTCATTTTACCTTAATGGCTGAGTTTAACGGTGCAAAAATAGAATTAAATCGCTTCACTCGTTATGTTGAACGGGTTATTCCTATTCCAGAGACAGTGGATCCGAATCAAATCACGACAGGGATTGTTGTAGGATTGGATGGTTCCACTCATCATGTACCGACATATGTACAGAAAAAAGACAATCGTTATTATGCAGTGGTTAACAGCTTGACCAATAGTATGTACACCTTGGTCTGGCATCCAGTCGAGTTTGCTGATGTGACAGATCATTGGGCACAGCATGCAATCAATGACATGGGATCACGAATGATTGTTACTGGGATGGGCCAGAATTTATTCGAACCGAATAGGGATATTACGCGTGCAGAGTTCGTGGCTATGGTTGTACGGGCACTTGGTTTGATGCCGGCAAATGGCGAAATTTCGTTTGTGGATGTAAATAAGTCCGATTGGTTTGCTGATTATATCCAAACTGCTCATGATTATCAGTTAATTGAGGGTTATAGTGGTTCTCGGTTCGCACCCATGGACACGATTACTCGAGAACAAGCTATGACTATCATTGCCAAAGCAATGAATATCACGGGCATCAATCCTGACTTATCTCCTGAGCGAGTAAACAGACTGCTAGATGGCTATAAAGATGCAGCATCGATTTCAAGCTATGCTCGAGATCATATAGCCGCAGGTTTAGACCTGAATATTATAAATGGTAGAACAACCAATACCATTCAACCAAAGAGCAAAATCACTCGTGCTGAAGTTGCTACACTACTTCAGAAATTACTCAGGAAGTCGGATTTGATTCAATAATTTAAGAAAACTAAAGGATCAGGCCCTAGCGGTCTGATCCTTTAGTTTTGTGAATTACTTCAAAACCAAGTTAGCAAGGCATTGATACGTACCGTCCTTGGTTTCCCGTTAATATTAAACCGGGCAAGTTTCCAACGACAGTCACACTTCAAGCTAACGTTCAAGTAGAAAAGCATCATGAAATGACTCATGGGCTTTATGTCTTGTCTTCAGTTCCGTTATGATAAAGTGAAAGAACAATCGTGCAATGATCAGCGGCGGTATAGGAGGGCTAATGGAGCGTTTAAAAGGCATGTTGAAAAATCATTTCGGTATGGTGAATCCCGACATTATCTCGCAGCAGGGCGGTTGGGCCGCGCTCGCGTATAGAGTACGAAGTGATAGCCATACCTATTTCCTGAAAGAATACGAGAAAAGCCGGGCTTCCACCCCCAAATGGACTGCGCTTATTGATGATTACGTGCCTATATTGCTATGGCTTGAGGAGCACAGTCGTTTAAAAGGCAAGATTCCGATTCCCGTGCTCACGACAGATGGCCATTATCAATGCCAGGACGATGAGGGGATTTATCTGCTGTATGAGTATATCGTTGGTGACACGATTGCCGATAATGAGCTGACAGGGGATCAGGTGAAACAACTGGCAGAGATGATCACGGAGCTTCATCGATATGGAGAAGAGATGCCACTCGTGACAAGCGCCATGAAGGAAAACTTCGAGGTACCGTTTATTCAACAGTTAAGGAGCGCCTTGGACACGGAGATGCCCGATTACACGGGGAACTTGTTGGCTGATCATATCGAGAGCTTAAGAACATTAATGTTTGAAGTGGAAGTTTTGTCCGAGGCTCTGATGAATCGCGATCTGCGGATGGCGTTATGCCATACCGATGTTCATCATTGGAATCTGATGTCCGCCGATCACCAGATGAAGCTGATTGATTGGGAGGGATTGAAGCTGGCACCGGTCGAAGCGGATATGAGGTTCTTTGTAGATGAGTCGTATTTTGCTCAATTCATGGCTATCTATCAGCAGACGCACCCTCATTATGAGATAAACTCCGAAGCGCTGCAGTTTTATCAGGGCAGGCGCAAATTGGAAGACGTCTGGGAGTTCATGGAGCAGCTGCTCTTTGATGATCAAGAGGAACATGAACGAGTGTCAACACTCAACAGTTTGAGAAAAGAGCTGGAAGAGATTGCGCGAGAGGTTTGAGATGGATGTCCATATGCAACAAAGCCTGCGTGGCAGCATGTTTCCTGCCGCGCAGGCTTTTGTTTTCTGGTTGGCCTATTTCAGAGTCCCTACATTACATATTTTACAAGCACCCAACAGAGCAGAGCCATAAACCAAGAAACAAACCCGAATACCATCACGATTTTGTTCTCGCTCCAGCCATACTTGAGACTAAAGTGGTAATGGATAGGCGTCATCCGGAACAGCCGCAGCTTGGTGCGCTTGTAGTACCATACCTGCAGGATGACGGAAAGCTGTTCAGCCAAATAGATGAAGAACAGAAGCGGAATCAGAATTTCGACCTTCTCGATGACGGCCAGAAACGACAGGGACCCGCCAATGGCCAGTGATCCGGTATCGCCCATGAACGCTCGAGCAGGATAAATATTATAGAGCAGCAGGCCGAGTAGACAGCCAATCATGACCAGCGAAAACATCTGCACCTCGGGTTTATCGGAGATCAGAAAGAAGAAAAAGTAGGTAGGTATCGCCACATTGATTAACAGCCCGTCCAAACCATCGGTAAAGTTGATGGCATTAGCCGATCCTACAATGAATAATAGCATGACGATGATGTATACGCTGACAGGCAGATGAAGCTGAAATCCATGGAATAGCGTGATCTCAGTTGTCAGCGAGAAGGACTGGAACAGCACATACAGCAGTATACCGGTAAACAGGAACTGGAGCACGAGTTTCATGCGTCCGGAAATACCGGAGGGGTCCTGCCAGGCTGCTTTTTTGAAATCATCCATAAACCCGATGGAGCTGAACAAGAGAAAGGATGAGCACAAAAAAACCGTGAGTGGCGCAGGATGGAACTGCAGTGACATGGCCACGCCAACCAGCAGAATAAGCCCAGCCATTAACGGCGTCCCTCGTTTGGCCTGATGATCGGGAGGCAGCTCGGTCCGTATCGGCTGTGTAAGCTTTAAGGTGCGTAATGCCCAAATGAGCAGTGGCGTAAAGAGTGTAACCAGCAGGAATGATAGTCCGGATACGCCCAGAATTCCGTTCATAAGATACACATCACTTTCTATCGATTTCGTATTAGTACATTGTATTTCGATGAAATGGACAAATATTCCTTCTGATTTCTAGAATTGGTAGGGTACGTTAATGGACAATTGTAATACCATGGCCGTCATTTCCCATGGAGTGTAGGGATCCCCCATTAACATCCACCACAAGATGGTCTCGTGAAACGAGGAGCTGCAGTAACAATCACGCATACTCTATTCTTTAGGTAAGAATGCCACTGAACGCAGATGGATATATATCTAGTTGTGAGTTATTCGAAGACGGCGTGTAACATCAAAACCGATTCGCTGCGCTACTCGTTATCAGGTTACACGGAAAGTGCAGTACTGCGATTTCGCTTGCACTGCATCTTCGTGCTTGAAGTAAGGTGAGAAATGAAGTAGCCATGGCTACCTTGATTATGGTTTAATCTATTTAATGGCTATAAGAATTTTAAAACCTAAAACGTAATATTACTGAATGGATTGCGGTTGGATTATAAAGGATGGACAGCACCGAAAATATCGGGAGCTTACAACGTCGATTACGGCGATTGTGAGCTCTTTTTGCTTTCCAATAATTAGGTTGCTGTTATAATGAGAGGGTGGGGAACGTGAGTATATGGGTGTCTCGGAATGAGGAAGGTTCCTTGTATGTTCGTTTTAACTATGATGAACAAATGGTGATGAAGATTCGAGAAATTTCAGGAAGGAAATGGGTCAGTGATAAAAAGATCTGGATGATTCCATTTACAACCGAATCCATTCAACAGTTATATACACTTTTTGAAGGAACGAAGATTTATGTTGATAGCGTGTTGATGAAAGAGTGCAGCTTGTTTAACAATGAAGTTAATATGCAGGATACAACTCCAATCTATTCTTGGAATGAGTCGATAAAAAGGTCCTTGGTTCATGCACTGCAGCTTCGAGGTTATAGTAAAAAAACGATAAAAGCTTATTGTAGTCAAGTCCATCGATTTCATGCTTTTGTACAGCAGCAAAATAATGGGATGGGTCATGAGAACATGATTCAGAGTTATTCCTTACACTTGCTTCACAGGAAATGTTCGCATTCCTATGTTAATCAAGCGCTTAGCGCGATCAAATTCTACGCTCATAAAGTATTATTGCATGAGGAAACAGTCTCTTATGTTCGCCCAAAGAAAGAAAAGAAGTTGCCGAATGTGTTATCGATGAACGAAGTGATGTTGATCTTAAAAGCACTCCATAATTTAAAACATCGTGCGATCCTATACCTTACCTATTCCTCAGGATTACGGGTAGGGGAAGTGGTCCGGTTGAAAACTCAAGACATTGATTTCGAGCGAAATACGCTTCGAGTTTCTCAAGGCAAAGGTCGAAAGGATCGTCTTACGCTATTATCCGATACAGCTATGGATATTGTTCAACCGTATTTACGACAAGAAGAGCCTGAGATGTGGATGTTCCCAGGTCAACACCCAGAGCGCCATATAACTGAACGAACGGTTCAAAAAGTGTTCGAACAAGCACGTACTGTCTCTGGAATCCAGAAAAAGGTTAGTATTCACGCCTTACGCCATTCATTCGCTACACATCTATTGGAAGGTGGAATTGACATTCGCTTCATTCAAGAGTTGCTCGGTCATCAAAGTGTACGTACCACCGAAAAGTACACACATGTGAGTGTGAAGGACATAAGAAGGATTAAAAGTCCGTTAGATCAATTGAAAGAGGAGTCGTGAACTTGGTTGTTGAAGGTGTGTTCAAGAAGTACGTAAACACCTCAAGAGATGCTATTTTTGTGAAGTTCGTGAAAAAGATGTTAAGTGAAATTCCAGTGAGAGCTATAGGCTTGTGAAATGGTATAATATAACCAACAAAACATAGGAGGGACAATGATGAAATGGCAAGAAGTTCAACAGATTTTTCCGAATCAATTCGTAAAATTCGAAGTTCTTCATTCTGAAGAAACAGACAATCAAGAGATTATTGATGATGTGGCCGTGATTGGCCCGATCAGTGATGAAGAAGCGACTCGCGAATTATTGAACAGTAGAGACAAGACTCTGGTTTACCATACTTCCAAAGATCAAATCGTTGTGAAGGTACGGAAAAATATAGGATTAAGGAGAAATCTTTAAATGAATATTGAATATAGAGATGGGCTGTTATTCACGGAAATAACAGTCCATTTTAATAAGCAGAAGAAAGTGATATCGAACATCGTGATCGATACAGGAGCCAGTCATAGCTTGATTTCACAAGATGAAGTGGATGAGATTGGGATATTAGTGAGTATGGACGATGAAATCATAACCAGCTACGGAATCGGAGGTAAAGAGCATGCCTTCAGTAAGCGAATCGACGGTATACAGGTAGGGGATTTCATTTTAAAAGATGTATACATAGATTTTACATCATTTAAATATCACAACATTAACGGACTTTTGGGACTCGATGTACTGACGGAAGGAGAATTTGATATTGATCTAAAGAAATTTAAATTACTTCGTTCATAAAAGATAAAAGACGTAAGAGATTGAGTGGTGATTCGAGGAAGACTGGAACATCACTTAACATCATATTCAAGCAGCGGCTCTTGTGGAGCCTTGGTCTGCTAGATGGATTTTTCGAGGCGGCATTTTAGCAGACAACCCCTAGCGGGGTTCATGAATACAGAAACGTTAACTGAAATCAACGGGATTGTATCGAATGCAGTTCAATGAAGTAGGTTGAAGAACGGTGGTTTGAAGACATTTCAATGAAGCAGTTGAAGATTGGTGTTTTGAAGGTGAATCGGTGAAGTAGGATGAAGAATGGTGTTTTGAAGGCAATTCGGTGAAGTAGATTGAAGAGCAGTGTTTTGAAGGCAATTCGATGAAGTAGATTGAAGAGCAGTGTTTTGAAGGCAATTCGGTGAAGTAGATTGAAGAGCTGTGTCTTGAAGGGAATTCGGTGAAGTAGATTTAAGAGCGGTGTTTTGAAGGCAATTCAGTGAAGTAGGTTGGAGGACTTTTTTGAGGTATTTCGAGGAGGTCGTTGACATCAGTTAACACCGTTTTCCTGCTGCGTCGCGTTGCTCCTTGGTCTGCCCGAGGGTTTTCGAAGAAGTTGTTTAAGCAGACAACCCTGCAAGGCTAAGTGGCGGAGCCACCGAGTCGCTACACTCCTTTAAGCCTCTCGGGTTCAGGAACACACAAACGTTATGAGAAATCATCGTGATATAATCAAGGCAAAAGAGAATAAGGAAGGCGAGACTAATTGATGGATGATTTTACGAAGAAGCGGATTATGAAGATTATGGACAAGTACACCGAAAATGCAGTGCCGGAACATGTGAAAAGCCAAATTAAAATTAGTTACAAGATCAGAGGAAATCACGTGACATTAATTGAAGAAAGACAAGGATTCAAAAGTGATCAATGGGTGCAGATGCCAGTAGCTCAGTTTAGATTAGGTGAGAATGAATGGAAAATATATTGGCAAGACAGTAAAGGGAAATGGCATTTCATAGATGACATAGAACCGAATGAAGATTTTGAAACACAGTTAAAGATCGTGGATGAAGGACACAACGGAATGTTTTGGGGATAGTTCGCAGAAGCCAATGACATCTCATAACATAATATTCAAGCAGCGGCTCCGTTGGAGCCTTGGTCTGCGGGAAGAATTTCGAAGAGGGATTTCAGCAGACAACCCCTTTGGGGTTCGTGAATACAGGAACGTTAGATGAAATATCCGAAAGGATGATGAAAAAATGAAAAAACAATAATTTACTTAGGCACTTGTGTGTTAGTACTACTTATTGTGGTATCAATTGTCTATTACAATAATCTTTCTCCTTCAATAAATTCAGATGATATTCAAATAGAAGGCAAAATTACTACATACGATGAAAACAGATTTCTTGTAGAACTTGATATGGTGAGACTGAAAGAAGAATTAGCAGACCATTACGTTTACCCAATCGCTGATGGTTTAGGGAATATGAGTTTTATAGAAGATGAAGGATACTATACTCCAGGGGCTATTGGAAGTTGGTGGGAATCAGAAGAAATATTAAAAGACAGTATTGCAGAAGAAATTGATACGGATACAATGGGCTTTACAATTCCCACTCCAAAAGGAGAATACAAGACTAAATTCACAATATATAAAATTGATGATTTTAGAGAGATAACTGTTCTAGATGTGTACTATGTACATGTCGAGAAAAGGTTTGGAAAGGATTTAAACTGGATTAAGAAAATAACAATACAAGCAAATTTATAAGTTAATTCAGAGAGGTCAAATACTTCATCTAACACCGTATTCAAGCTTCATGACTATCGCCCTTTGGTTGTCAGATGTATAATCATGGAAGAAAGCTCAGACAACAAACACCCCAGCCTAAGATAAGAGCTATCTAAGGCTGGGGCGTTTCGTGAATACCCGAACGTTAATTGAAATTGCCTAAATACATATTTAAGAAGGTCGAATCAATGATGCGAAATCAGATAATAACTCACACTTCGTTTCCATTAAGTCAAGGAGACAAGATTTCCAAGATTAATAGATCTATATTATTTCGAAGTGATTGGCCTCATTCAGAGTGTTTTGAGGTTACATTGAACAATGAATTATTAAGAATACCCTATAGAATCTATCTTCAAGAGCCAGATAACGAATTGATTAGCCAGTTGGACGCTGAACAAGTTGGAATAGTGAATTGTTTTTTCACAAGACATTGTGATGGCTATATAAGAGAACGGAAGATAAAAGAAATAATAATGATAGACCAACCTTTTGTCGTGCCATTTGTTATTCAATTAGTTGGTGAATATGTATATGAGATCCTAGAAGTTATATATGATCACATGAAATATTTGAACATGAATAATTATTTGAGATTTATTACAGACAACCCAGTATATTATGAGAAGACTAAAGCCAGAATGATAAGTTATTGGAATTGTAATTATCGTAATCAATATAAAAAATTAAGAGACTATAAAGGGCAAGAAATATTTAATTATTTTGAGAGTCGTCTCAAGTAGAAGCAACATCACTTATCAACGTGTTCACGTGGCGGTCCTGTAGGTCCTTGGATCGCTAGAAGTAAGAAGCTAGGAAGCGGAATCAGGCGATCAACCCTGCAAAGCTAAGTGGCGAGCCACCCGGTAGCTACGCTATCTTAAGCATTTCGGGTTCGTGAACACAGAGAACGTTAGGCGAAATCAATGTAAGGAGGAACAACTACTGAATGAATATTAGAGAAATCATTCTTGAGGGATACTCAAATGCAGGAAAAACATCTCTTCTTAAAGCAATAAAACAATATCAAGCACAAGATGAAACATCAGAATTAAGTGTAGTTATACTCGGAGAACATTACTCTCAAATATTGAATAATGTCCATGGAAAGTTCGTACGGTTATCTCGAGAACAGCATATTGAATTGTTAGGAAACCGAGTAGACACGATAAAGCAATTAAATGACTGGGCAACTTTTTTAGGTCCGGGTTGAAGGAAATCAAGGGGTCTCTTATTTATATTTGAAAGATTTCATTTAAATCATCGAGTTGCATTCCCCGACTCGAATAATATTGAAATAACAGAATTAGAAAGACAATTATATGTACTTGGTGCTAAATGCATTTTGCTTACTATTTCAAACGATAAGGTAGAAGAAAGAATTAAGAGCAGAAATCCAGAGGATTGGATCAATAAGTCTAATGAGTATATCGAGCAGTCATGTAAAGAATTAATTGAAACCCAAAACAGTCTTAGAATACAAGCAGCAAAGTCAGTAGTACCAACCAGTGAAATCAACACAGATAATAAGGATTGGAATGAGTATGCAAGATTAATCATGGAAGACAACGACTTCGCCTAACACCATATTAATGCATCGGGCCATTCGGCCCTCGGTCCGGCAGACGGATTTCGGGAGGCGGTTACAGCCGGACAACCTGCACTGGCTAAGTCCGTCGGACCCGGGGCATTCGCCCCTTAAGCCAGTGAGGGTTCGTGAATACAAAGACGTTATGTGAAATCACAGTAATTGTAATAATGAAAGCAATTCAGGGAGGGTTATATGAAGACCATTATTTATATGGTTAGGCATGCCGAGTCACCATACACAGAAGGAAATGAAAGAACTAGAGGGCTTACCCTAGAGGGAAAGATGAACGCAGAAAAAATAACAGAAATATTAAAGGATGAAGGAATAAATATTATTATATCAAGTCCTTATGCTCGAGCAATTGGAGGGGTTGGCCAAAGAGTTAGAATTGAATATTCAGATATTTGAGAATCTTAGGGAAAGGCACTTTTCAGACTATATTATTACTAATGAAGAATTTGTGCCCGCTATGAAGAAGATGTTTGATGACCCTGCCTATGCATTGCCAGGAGAGGAGAGTCTAACACTGTTTGCCAGAATAGATCAGTTGTAGTGCTGAAAAATATCTTAGAAGAGCACAAGGGAAAGAAAGTTGCTATGGGAACACACGGGAATGTAATGACATTGATGATGAATTATTTTAATTCGAATTACGGATTGGACTTCATGAATCAAACAAAGAAACCAGACATCTATAAAATAAAATTTAAAGACCTAGTATTAGAAGAAGTAACAAGACTTTGGAAAGAATAGAGTATTTGAGTTGATCGAAGAGGACTTCGAAATCACATAACTACGTATTCACGCTGCATATCCTTGCGGGTCCTTGATCTGCCCGAGACATTTCGGGGAAGTTAAGTCAGGCAGATAACCCTGCGAGGTCGCTAGCTCGACCTTAAGCCTCTCGGGCTCGTGAATACAAGAATGTTTAGACGAAAGTCCCGCAACAAAATAAAAAAACTCTAGGGGGTTCCTGTATTTAACAGGAGCCAGCTTGTTTAGTTTTCGTAGTTCTCTAGTTACAACCAAGACATTGGCTACAAATTTCGAGTGTGATAAAAAATAGACATATTGAATAGGTAGTGTTTCTTTTACGGCGCTTTATTCGTTTCTCTGGGCTTTTTTTGTTTGTTTGACAATGCGCTAAGCTGTGTGATTTAATGTGAATGAATTATAAAATATTCATTTTGAAGGTTGAGGGCATATGGATATAAAAACCGACATTTTTATATGCGGAAAGGCTTTGTTCAGTACAAAGGGATTCAAGAAAACGAATATTAAAGAAATAGCCGAATCAGTTGGTATTGGTGTTGGGACTTTTTACAACTATTATACATCTAAAGAGCAGTTGTTTTTGGAAATCTATATTCAAGAAAATGAGAACCTCAAGAAATGGCTCATGGAATCGATTGATTTGGATCAGGAGCCGGTGAAAGTAATTAATCAACTGATCATAGGGAATGTCGAGGCTATTCATGCAAACCCCATTTTGAAAGAATGGTATAGTCAGGATTTCTATAAGAAACTTGAACATTACTATCGAAATGAAGGCAGCAAAAATATTGATTCCTTTCGTGATTTTTACATGGATTTATTCAAAAAATGGAAGGCTGAGGGGAAAATCAGAGAAGATATCGACGAGGATCTTTTGCCAGTTTTCATTGATTCTTTGGTCTACATCGATACTCATAAAGATGAAATTGGCATTCAACATTTCCCCCAAATTATTCAATATTTAGCAGAATTCATCATGCAAGGCCTAACTAACAAATCATCATAAATGATTCAAGTGGGCCTTTTTTTTTAATTACATGTGAATGAATTTAAAAATATTCATTCACGATAAGGAGTGGACTGAAATTGAGAAAGAGAATTATAGCAATCATCTTATGTGGTCTGTTCGTCTTCCCCCTATTCATCTCAGCGCGAAGTGATGGAAATACGCAAGTAGAGCGATCTGGAACTTCAGTCTTCTCCGAGGTGGATGCGTATATTGCTCGCGAAATGAGACGACAGCGTCTTCCGGGGCTGTCTCTCGGGATTGTTCAGGGCGATCGCATTCTTTACCTTAAGGGATATGGCCAGGCCGATTCATCGGGTCGTCCTGTAACACCGGAAACACCTTTCGGTATAGGTTCGATCGGCAAGTCAATAACGGCTACGGCCGTTCTGCAACTTGCAGAAGCAGGAGAAATCGACTTGGATGCGCCTATACAACGCTATATCCCCACCAAATATAACGGTGCAGATTTTATTACTGTACGTCAGTTGCTTAACCAAACAAGCGGGTTCTCCCAGATCTCAACTTTTAGTAACACGCTGTCAAGTATCAACGATCAATATCAAGATGCGATAGAAAAAAATGCCATGTCATACGCGGAAAAGTTTTTAAAGCAAGCTACGTTATCCGAACATCCCTACAGGTATTCGAACGCCAATTATGTATTGCTCGGCTATATTGTGCAACAAGTATCCGGCCAGTCCTATGGCGACTATGTGAAGGAGCATATTTTCAATCCTCTGTCTATGCATAACAGCTTCGTGACGCTCGATGATGCAGACGTACACGGACTAGCTACGCCCTATCGTCGGATATTCGGATACAATGTTCCCTACGACGGCCCTTATGTTTTTATTCCAGGAGATGCGCCGGCGGGCTATTTCTATACCAGCACGGTGGACATGAGCCATTACTTGATTGCCCAAATAAACGGCGGCCGATATGAAGATCATTCCGTGCTCTCTTCGGACGGCATTCGACTGATGCAGACCGAACCTGTTCCAGGAACGTACGCCATGGGTTGGATGACAGGCCGCATTAACGACTGGCCGGTTATCGGTCAGCCGGGCGGTTCAGTTGGGTTTCAAGCCCAAACTTACATCGTTCCCGAACAACAACTAGGAGTTATCGTCTTCGCTAACGTACTTGACATGATCGATGCCACCTGGCCCAACAAAACGCACGTCATTACCACTACCCACATAGCCTCCGGAGTCATAAACATACTGAATGAAAAACCGATTGGAAGCTCGGGTCTAAGCATGTCGCAGAAATACTGGATCGTAAATGGACTAATGTTCATACTCAGCGCATGGTTATTATATACGATCGTTAGAACTGCGAAGCGCTGCCTTGGGCGGTGGAGCCCTGACAATTCCGGCTATACTAAAATATCCATGAAGTTAATATCAAGAATTGTTCTGAATTTTGCAGGCCTGTTTATTATCCTGTTGTTGAGCATGACTCAAGTTGTAGCGATATGGCATATTGCAACCATCTATCAGCCGGATTTAATCCTTTGGCTGAAGTTGATGACTGTACTTATGGCACTGAAGGGAAGCATGGAAATTATTCGGTTGGTTCGGTCGATCAAGTTTGAAAAACATCAAACTCGAACGATTAAGAAATGATTGGGCTGAATTAGTAAGGAGGCATAAGCAATGACAAGTGTTCTTGTAGTTGAAGATGATGCGCATATGCTGGAAATGATTTTAATTGTATTAAGCCGCGAAGGGTATCGTGTCTGGGGAGCGGTCAACGGCCGGGAAGCGCTCGCAGAAATGGAAAGCTCGCCTGCAGATTTGGTTGTGCTTGATGTCATGATGCCTGTCATGGACGGGTGGGATTTATGCCGTGAACTGCGGCTTTTGAACCCCGAACTACCAATAATCATGATTACGGCCAAGCATGAAACGAGTCAGAAGGTGAAGGGATTCAGCTTAGGTGCCGATGATTACCTTGTCAAGCCTTTTGATCCGCAGGAGCTGGTGGTCCGAGTTAAAGCAGTGCTGCGCCGTTACCGAATTACGGCCGAAAAAGTGGTTAAATTAGGAAGCTTTAAGCTGGATCGGCTTCGGGGGATCGTTTCGGACGGCAACGTGAATTGGAATTTGCCGTTAAAGGAATTCGAGCTATTATATCAGCTTGCAAGCTACCCCGGCCAAATCTTTATGCGAGATCAGATTATTGAAACGGTATGGGGATTCGACCACGAAGGAGACGAGCGGACGGTCGATGTTCATATCAAGCGGCTGCGGGAGCGGTTTGCCGCCTATACCCATCTTTTTCGAATTATAACGGTTCGCGGTCTCGGATACCGGTTAGAGACGGGATGCTATGATTAAGAGCTTATATTTAAAAATAGTATTGTTATTTTTCGTCGCAGTAGCGATAGGTCTCGGAAGCGCGATTCCGATCACTGTTTATTTGTTTAAAGACCAGATCACGCAATCCATACAACACGAGTATGCGATGCGAAACGGGTTGATATCGGAAGCTTTCTCCCGATTGGCGCCAACCGAACGCGACCTTTTTCTAAAACAGTTGTCCGAAAAGCAGAAGATATCCCTATGGGTATACGATCGGAACGGGCTTCGCTACGCTTATGGCCAGGCAAGTAAGCCTAACCTTACAGGCGAGGATATCCGCCGGATTCAGGGCGGTGCCGAAGTCGTGAGGCGCACGTCCGTTCTTCCCCTACCGACGAGCCTGCTTATGGGGTTCCCTTTACAAACAGCCGACGAACAGATGGCACTCATAATCCATCCGGAAGGTTCTAATATCTCTCAACTGCTTAAGATTTTGGGAGTTGTGATTTTAATTGCGATTGTGATCGCCAACACCAAGTTCATTCTCTTTACCAGCGTAGTGATAAAGCCCTTAAAAGCATTGACAGCCGCAACCAGAAAAATTGCCAAAGGAGATTATAGCATCAATCTTCAGACAAAGAGCAAAGATGAATTGGGCGTCTTGTCGGAGCAATTTCAACTAATGGCCCACGAGTTGAGCCAAGTTGAAAAGATGCGTCAGGAATTTGTTTCCAACGTGTCCCACGAAATTCAGACCCCTCTGGCGTCCATTTCGGGTTTTGTCTCGATCCTGCAAAGGAGTGGTCTTGATGAAGTCGAGCATCGGCGCTGTCTGAACATTATCCGGCACGAAAGCATGCGTCTATCCCGGCTCAGCGAGAACATGCTTCGACTGGCCACGATTGATTCGGAGCATCATCCCTTCCATCCGTCGCTCGTTCGGCTTGACAGACAGCTCCGCCGTATTGTCGTAGCCACAGAGCCGCAATGGGGGGCCAAACGATTAAATATTCACCTTGAACTCCTAAATACGGCGATTTACGCGGACGAAGACCTGCTGAGCCAGGTATGGCTAAATATTTTCAGCAACAGCATCAAATTTACGCCAGAGGGCGGCGACATCTCCATCGAGCTCCAATCCAGAAATCGTGAAATCGGAGTTGTCTTGCGGGATACGGGAATCGGAATTACCGAAGAAGACCGCATGCGCATCTTCGAACGCTTCTTCAAGGCTGATCAATCACGCAACCGCGAAGCAGGGGGAAGCGGACTTGGACTCGCGATCGTAAAGCGCGTTGTCGAATTGCACGGCGGCCGGGTCGAGATAGACAGCACTGCCGGAAAAGGAACGGCGGTTACCGTTTTTCTGCCAGCCATGTGACTCCATCCATACAATCGAAACCCGAGCGAGCGAAAAGGTAAACGATCCATTTATTCATTCATTACATTTATTCCCATTTGGTTCATATTACGTTCACATAGGGTGCGTAGTATCGATTGCGAAAGGAGATTCCCATCTACGAGAACTTACTGGGATCTCCGGAACGACTATATCATGTTAAGTAAAGGAGTTACTTTCTATGAGAAATGAATCTTGTATCGTACAAACCTCTCTTGGCTCACTTCAAGGGATCCGAAGGAATGATGTCATTCAGTTTTGTGGTGTTCCATATGCGGACGCACCCGAGGGGGAATTTCGCTTTTCTCCGCCGCGTCCCGTCTCTGCTTGGACAGGAATCCGGGATGCAAGCAGCCATGGCTATATTGCGCCGCAACCTCCTTCCCCATTAAGTCAAGCGATCGGAGAATCTTCTGAACCGCCTCAAGGGGAAGATTGTTTATCGCTCACCATTTCAACCCCTGCCATTAATCAGGAAAAACGCCCTGTTGTCGTCTGGTTGCATGGCGGGCATTATATGACCGGAGCCGGGTCGCTAGACTGGTACGATGGAGCGGAACTTTCGAAGGACGGAAATCTAGTTACTGTAGGCGTCAATTACCGGCTCGGCGCTTTTGGATTCCTGCATTATCCGGGGGTTAGCGACGGAAAAATGGGGATTTTAGATATCCTCGCCGCTCTAAAATGGGTTCAAGATCATATTGCGCAGTTTGGCGGCGATCCTGATCAAGTCACAGTCATGGGGCAATCCGCAGGAGCCCATGCGATTATGTGCCTATTGGCCTTGAGAGAGGCGCGAGGTCTTTTCCAAAGAGCAATTCTACAGAGTGTGCCCGCTAGTCTTGCTCCCTTATCAGAAGCAAAAGCATTTGAAAACGGAAGCCGGCTGCTGGATATCTTGAATGTGAATCAGAGGGAACCACAAGAAATTACCGTTCAATTGAATACGATGTCGCCTACCCAGATCATACAAGCATCAGGAAAATTGGCTCAGGAAATTGCACGTTTTGGTCAAATTACTCTTCCTTTCATGCCTGTTCTTGATTCTCTTTCTACGCCGGATCGTTTTATTGAGATGGCTGCAAAAGGTGCTGGTGAAGCAGGTATTGATCTCATTATAGGTACCAATAGAGAGGAAGCAAACATTCTTTTGGGGAACATAAAAGCCGTCGATCCAGCGATGGTTAACGAGCGTTTTGTTGCCTTGACCGGGAAAGAAGAAACAATCGAGCGATACCGCCGGCGGCGACCAGGTGGCACAACGATTGATCTAGTATCTGACTTGATTACGGACTATACGTTCCTGCTCCCCTCTCTACGGTTAGCAGAAGCAGTTCATAAAGCGGGCTCGCGTACTTGGGTATATCAGTTGGATTGGGCACCGCTAGGATCTCCTTTTAAAGCTTGCCATGGCATAGAACTGCCGTTTATATTCGGGAATTTCGAAGCGTATAAGGATGTACCGATATTGCGAGGGGCTAATCTAGAGGTTGTTGCTGGTTTAACAACTGCTATTCGAAGTGCATGGATCGGGTTTATACAAACCGTCAATCCCGGCGTTTCCGTCCCATGGCCGTCTTATGAGCCGGATCAGAGACAAACGATGCGATATGCATCTGTTATTGGCGCTGTAGGTGACTTAGCTGGAATAAATCGTTTCTTTACACATTAGAGAGAGGGGACAGACATGGGGGAGAGTAATGAAAAATAAAACAGGGATAACCAGATTACTGGAAATTGCAGGAGAGAAGCGTGGATTGATGATTGTCTCCAGCCTGTTATCTTCGCTTAGCGCCGTTGGTATGCTAGTGCCTTACGCTTCTGTCTATATCATTTTGAAAGAGTTGTTGGAACATGCAGCGTCGCCGGCATTGGCAGATGGAGCGAAAATGATCCGCTTTGGCGTTATTGCTTTAATCGGCTTGGCGGCAGGCCTTGCCACGATGTATGCGGGAGGAATGGTTGCTCATATCGCCGCTTTTCGTATTCTTTACGGTCTCAGGGTCAAGCTTGCCGGTCATATCGGCAAGCTTCCGCTTGGCTGGCTGAACGGTACGTCGACGGGAGCCGTCAAGAAAACGCTGGAACAAAACGTGGAGAAAGTGGAAACGTTCATTGCCCATCATTTGCCCGATCTCGTCCATGCCGCTGTGACCACGGTTCTGATGATCGTTGTGATGTTTACGTTGAATGTTTGGCTGGCGCTTGCATGCTTCGTGCCGATTGTCGTCGCTTTTGCGGTTCAGATCGCGATGATCAGCGGACCTGCGACGAAAGAAAATTTCAAACTTCTTCATGATTCAATGGAACGGATGAATGCTTCTGCTGTCCAGTATGTGCGGGGGATGCCAGCTGTCAAGGTATTCGGGCAAACCGTGCAGTCGTTTCGCCAATTTTATCAGGATATGTTTCGCTACCGTGACTATGCTATGAAAGTAACGGATCTGTTTCAACACGGGTCCTTGATCTTTAAGGTGATTCTCGGCTCGCTTGCCGCATTTGTACTGCCTGTCGGCGTGTTTTTATTGAGCCGCGATCCGGGCAATGTCGCCTTTGCCTCCGTTCTGCTCTTTTTCCTAGTCATGGCGCCGGGTATATCCACCCCGATGTTCAAAATTATGTTCCTGGCCGAAACACTCAGAGATATTAATGAAGGCGCAGAGCGCATCGATCTCATATTAGCGGAAGGAGAAGTGCCGGAGCCTGAGCGTCCGAGGGTGCCGACTTCATTCGATGTTTCATTCGAATCTGTCTTTTTTGCATATGGAACGGATCCTTCCGATCGCAATGCGCTTGCGGATATTTCCTTTACCGCTCGCCAAGGGGAAGTGACGGCTCTCGTCGGCCCGTCTGGAGCGGGCAAATCAAGCGTGGCCAATTTGGTGCCTCGTTTCTGGAATGTGAACATGGGAGCGATCCGCATCGGCGGTGTGGATATCCGCGAAATCGCGACCTCTGATCTAATGAACACCGTCGCATTCGTGTTTCAGGATTCGTTTTTGTTTTACGATACGGTGTACAACAATATTGCAGTCGGTCGGCCGGACGCATCGCCGGAAGAAGTATACGCCGCAGCGAAGGCTGCGCAGTGTCATGCGTTCATCGAACCCCTTCCGCTTGGGTATGACACGTTGATTGGAGAAGGAGGAGTCTATTTGTCCGGCGGGGAAGAGCAGCGAATCTCTGTAGCTAGAGCGATCTTGAAAAATGCTCCCATCCTCGTGCTAGATGAAGCGACGGCGTTTGCCGATCCGGAAAATGAGCATGAGATGCAGTTGGCGTTGAGAGCTTTGATGAAAAACAAGACGGTCATCGTCATTGCTCATCGTCTGTCCACCATTCAGGATGCGGAGCAAATTCTCGTGATGGAAAACGGGAAAATCGTCGAGCGGGGAAGGCATGAACACCTTCTCTCGGCTAACGGCTTGTACGGACGCATGTGGCGTTCTTATCGCCATGCGACAGGGTGGCATATGGGCAAAGGGGGGGCGGACGATGATTATGAACATGCTGCGCAACATTACGGCGGATAATCCGCGATCGCTTGTCAAACCTGTTTTTTATACGACCGCAGCCAATCTGGCAGGCGTTATCCCTTTTGTGCTGTTGGTGGAAGCGGCGAGATTAATCTTTAACCCGTTTGTCTATCCCGAGATACCGCTCGATATAGCACGGCTCTGGTGGGTGTGCGGAGCTCTGGCGGTTTCGCTCCTTCTCTTGTTCGCATGCGAAGTTCCCGCCTACCGTGCCCAATACCGTGATGCATACAGCGCTGCGGCGGATGGACGGTCGCAACTGGCTGAGCATGTGCGCAAGTTGTCGTTAGGGTACCTGAACAAGCGAGATCCGGGTGATCTGGCCAATATGATGGTAGGCGATTTTGCGGTACTGGAACACGGCATCTCCCATTTGGTTCCACAGATGTTCGGGGCCGCCGTCATGCTGGTTCTGGCCTTGACTGGCCTATTTTTCCTCGACTGGCGTTTGGCGCTTTCTCTGTTCGCGGCGCTGCCAGTGGCCATTCTGCTGGTGCTCTTGACTTCGAGCATCCAGCGCAAACTCGGGTCACAGCATATGCGAGCCAAGATTGACGCCGGAAGTCGGCTTCAAGAATATTTGAACGGAATCCGTGTGATCAAAGCTTATAACTTGACTGGAGAACGTTTCACCCGGCTAGAAGGGTCATTTAAGGAATTGATGCGGCAGAGCATCCGCCTCGAAGGAATGCTGGGGCCGATTGTACTGAGCGCGGTTGCCTGTGTTCGTGCCGGTCTTACCCTGATGGTCATAGCTGGCGTTCATCTGCTGCTCGGCGGAAGCCTGGATGTCATCACATTCGTGGCGTTCCTGATCATCGGAACCCGAATATTCGATCCGCTGACGACAGCTCTCGCCGGCTATACAGAGTTTCGCTATCTTGAGCAATCGGGCGAACGCATCGTGCAGCTTTTACGGGAGCCGGTCATGCAAGGAGAGGGGCAGCCGCCTTTAGATCATGATGTCGAATTGAAACAGGTTACGTTTGGCTATCTGGATCAACCGGTCCTGAGAGACGTGAGCATAAGCATGCCGGCAGGTTCCTTCACCGCATTGGTCGGCCCTTCGGGCAGCGGCAAAAGTACCGTTCTACGGCTCATTGCCCGGTTTTACGACCCGGAAAAGGGGAGGGTGACGATGGGCGGGGAGGATATTGGTGATATGGACCCGGAAACGTTGCTGCACAAAGTATCCATGGTGTTTCAGGATGTATACCTCTTTCAGGATACGATTGCAGGCAATATCCGGTTCGGACGAAGTGACGCAACACGCGAGGAAATCGAGGAAGCGGCGCGCCTTGCTTGTTGTCATGATTTTATTATGAAGTTGCCGGGCGGTTACAACACAATGGTAGGCGAAGGAGGAAGTACACTGTCGGGTGGTGAAAAACAGCGGATTTCCATTGCCAGGGCGATACTGAAAAATGCGCCGATCATTCTACTAGATGAAGCAACGGCTTCTCTCGATCCCGAGAACGAAGCGGATATTCAGAAAGCGATCGACCGGCTTGTTCGAGGCCGAACCGTCATCGTTGTCGCTCATCGGCTCAAGACGGTGCAGCAAGCAGATCAGATTGTTGTACTGGATCATGGGCGGATCGTGGAGCAAGGTTGCCATGACGAATTGCTTTCGACTAATGGCCTGTATGCCCGGCTGTGGAGAAGGCAGCATGATGCAGGAGAGTGGCGGATGACGCAGTGAATGCTATAGAAGCTAATGACCTATTCTTTTCAATACGGGGTGATAATTACTTTGATTTGTTCAGAGACCAAAGAAATCATTGATAATTACGTTGAGGCCTATAATTCGTTGGATGTCCCGGGGATGATCAAACTCTTAAATAAGGATATACTGTTCAGAAATTTTTCGAACGGTGAAATGAATATGGAGACCAATGGCATCCAAGAGTTTAAAAAGCTCGCTAAAAAGTCAACTGAGATTTTCTCTAGTCGTCGCCAGACAATAATAGAATGCAGTGCTATAGATGACAAAATAGAAGTGATCATTGATTATGAAGGGATACTGGCCGTTGATTTGCCGAACGGATTTAAAACAGGAGACAAGATGCAACTGAAAGGAAAATCGGTATTTAGAATTGAAGACGGGAAAATATGTCTGATTGAAGATTACAGCTGATTAACAAGACAGGGTGAGGCGTATTTTAAACCAATCGAATACGATTGCTGAATAAATATCTAATGCGCGGCTGCTGACATGGATCAGCAGTCGTATTACGTTCCTAGAATTATAAAGAAGTGAGCCAATGGCAGTCGTAAAAGCCAGGAAACATGAACAAGTATTTATTGTATTTTGATATAGTATATAATCTTTCCTAATCATACAAAATTATTGGGAGGAGAGGTTCATGAGAATTTTTGTTGCTGGAGCTACTGGAGCTGTCGGATATTTCTTGCTTCCAAAACTGATTCGCGCAGGTCATGAAGTAATTGGAATTACGCAAAGTCAGAGTAAAAAATCCATCATCGAGAATACGAGAGCAAAAGCATTAATCGCTGATGTCTTTGATCGCGAGGCCATACGGTCAGCATTAGATGAATCTCAACCCGAGGTTGTTATTCATCAATTGACTTCTTTGAGTAGTCGTAATTTTTCAGACAATACAAGGATACGTAAAGAAGGAACACAAAATTTAGTAGATGCCGCCCTTTCGGCTGGTGTCAAACGCATCATCGCCCAAAGCATTTCTTGGGCATATGAACCGGGAGAGGGACCGGCAACCGAAGATGTATCCTTACATGTAGTTGCCGAAGAACCCCGGAAATCGACAATTGATGGCATATTAGCATTGGAAAGTGCTGTGACGAAAATACCGCAATAGTAATTTTAAGGTGTGGAATGTTCTATGGTCCGGGCACTTGGTACGAGCCTAATGGATACATGGCAAAACAAATTCATCAAAGGCAGGTTCCTGCAACCGAAGGGGTCACTTCTTTTCTTCATGTGGAGGATGCCGCTGAGGCAGCACTTTTGGCTTTGCAATGGCCTTCTGGACCAGTGAACATCGTAGATGACGAACCAGCGAGAGGAATAGACTGGCTCCCGGTTTATGCACAAGCCATAGGGGCGCCTATTCCTGAAATTCTTTCGAACAGCAACGAATGGGAGCGTGGGGCATCGAACAGGAAGGTCCGTCAGGAATATGGCTGGAAACCGCTATACCCGACTTGGCGGACGGGTTTTACCGATAGTCTGAATAAGCTATAAGTACTTCGCTAAATGTATCATCATGAACTGCCTACGGATGTAGATTGTTGAACTATCGGACGCGATAGTTCAACGAACCACGTTAATCCTGGATTCCCGCCAACACATAACGAGGAAGGCGGTTCAACCCCCATACTGATGTAGATGTCCTTTTGCTTCTCCAGAAGCTCGCCTGCACGCCATTTCTCTCCGGGTGCTTCAAAGCATTCAATGACATCAAGCTTATCTAAAATGCCCTGCTTCGTTTCATGTCACCAGAGCGAAATAGCAAGTAATAACGTTTGGCTTTCGCGACGGCATCCTCCTTGACCTTCACGAGCTCCACGTTTAGGCGTAGTCTTCACCTCAAAGTATTTCTTGTATAGCGACTCATGCTCGGGAACTCTATGTCCAGACTCCAGTTCCTTGCGTAGTCCGATCAATTGACGATCAAAGGCTTTTTCATCCTCTGCAGCTTTATCAATGTTGTAGTAATCTCAAAGCGGTAAAGCGGGTTGTGCTCCTCAAGAATGAGGTAATAGACGGTAGAAAGAATCTGTTGTGCTAGCGCAGGGAAGCACTGCTTCAGATCTTGAATGATGCCAAGCATTTCTCTAATGGCATCGAAAAGATAGGTAGCCCCATAAAACTTCCTGGCCAATGGGTAGATGGGATAGGCTCACGTTTTTCGACAGTTGAAGCAGATTTTTTTTCGTCCCCTGTCGTTTGTCGGGACGATCTCCCCGGTATGTGGATCGACGCGCCCAATGAGCGTGCGTTTAGCGCGAGATTGCTTCTTCTCTTTGTCCCAGTATGAAACGGATTCGTACGCATAAGTAATTCCAGAACGTTTGTCTTTTTGATAGACGATAATCGCCATATTCGCCTCACCTCGTTACGTATTATTACAACGCGTAGCGAGAATATTGACAAGAAAAAACACCAAAAACCCAGTGTTTACGAGGGGTCAGGATGCTTGTTTGTATTCACTCGTTATGCTTCAGCGGGAATCCAGGATCTACTTTGTTCATGTATATTGGAGAGAAAAACATAGTGATTCTTATACTCCACTATATTTTTCAATATATCCATTAGCTAGATTGAACGTTCCCTTGGCACGCTATTTAGGTCAAGGTTATTTTCATGATTATTTTGATGATAATGATGCAGAAAAGGAAAAAAAGGTATTGAAAATCAAAAGTATTTATTCTGCAATTACTCATGTAATAATAACTCCAGTCATAAAAGGAGAACTTATGAAAGAATTTCTTGAAGAGCCAAAAGGGACTACATATAAAGAATTATTAAATGTAGCATTTAGCATATGTGATGAGCTTCTATTAGTTAAAAGAGACCAACATGATCTAAATGAAAACGATAAAAAATTTATTGGAGAGATAAAGCCATATGTAAAATAAATAAGAAGACAAGACGAATGGCCGGGAACAACTTTACTTGGACATTACGCAGATGTTTATTATTTTGATTGTAATCAAGAATTAAAAGAAATCTTAATAAGAAAAACAGAGCGCTTATACCAATGGTTAACACCTGAATTACTTGAAGATATATGTTTCTTAAAGAATGGGCAAGTGTGGTTATCTACTGTAGCACATGAAGGAATGGGAGCCATTATGACAGAGAATAAAGATGAAGTTGAGAAAGTTAGAGGAATTGAAGGAATTATAATGTCATAAAAAAGATTGAAAATTTTTATTATGGTATTTCAAGAAGCACCTGACAGCATATAACATCGTATCTACGCTGCGGGCATTACCCTTGGTTCGCAAGAAGAGGTAAGCAGGGAAGTGGTTTCTGCGAACAACCCTGCGAGTCTAAGTCCTTCGGACCCGGTCGCATACGCTCCCTTAAGCCTCTCGGGTTCGCAGATACATTAACGTTAACTGAAATACTTGCAAGATCAAAAAAATGAAACGAGTGATGACATGGCAGTGCAAGCAGAAACACTTGTAGAAGAGTGGTTTAATAGAAATGGTTATTTTACGATCCGTGGTATTAAAGAAAACATCGATGAAATTGATATTCTTGCAATTAAAAATACAGATATAAATACATGGGATTGTATTCATTGTGAAGTACAGGTCAGTGTCAGACCTGTGGGTTACATAAGCAAGCTTACTAAAGAGTTAATGGAAGATTTAAAAGCACTCACAAAAACTAGTGCCAAGTTAAGAAATGAGCAACAAATTAAAGAATGCGCTATTGCTTGGGTTCGAAATAAATATGAAACAGATAAAAAAGTGAAATTGCGTAATAGATTCATGCTTAATGCGAACTGGAAACACATTCTAGTTCATGGAAATGTAAAAGATCAAAGAGAACTTATACATATATCTCAACAAGGAGTAGGATTGATACCTTTCTCACAGATACTTGATGATCTTTGCACAAAGCAAACTAGTATAGACATTTCAGGATCATCTGCGGGAGACCTAATAGAAATTATTAATTTTATGAAAGTTAAATAAAAGGCAAGTACATCAGTTAACAATATATTCACGGTGCGGGCATCCCTTGGTCCGCATTCGCCGGACACTCAGCATAAGCTGGGTCGAAACGTTATAAGTAATTGGGGCAAACATATTAGGAGGGGGAACAATGATAGATCATCAAGAAATTTTACCAATTATCAGAAGATTTGAAGAGAATAAGTTAACTTATTCTCTTGGTGGAAGTGGCATGTTATATTATTTGAAGTTAACAGATTTAGTGAATGATTGGGATTTCATGGTTGAGTGTCCAAAAGACATATTGCTTAAAGCTATAGATGGATATGATTGGCTAGAACAGGATAGTGGAGACTACCCTTTTGCAAGTAAATATAGAATACATATTACTTCATTAAGAATAGATATAATTGGTGGATTTGCTTTTTACAATGAAGGAGAAGTAGTTCATTTACCTACATCTCATATTCGAAATAGAACATGGGATGGAATAAAGATATCAAGTCCTGAAATCTGGTATGTGGCCTACTATTTAATGGGAAGAGAAGAGAAATCGAATTTAATTTTAGGTCACTTACAAACATATAAAGAAATTGTAGATAAACATTTAATAAGAAACTTATTGAAAAAGAATGGTTTGAATTATGAGATTAGAGAAGAACTTAGTAAGTTAATTCAATGATGTTCCCCAACAACATATAACATAATATTCAAGCTGCGGCTCCTTAACGGAGCCTGGGTCTGCGAGATGGATTTTCGAGGAGGAATTTCAGCAGACAACCCCTTCGGGGTTCATGAATACAGGAACGTTAGATGCAATCGGTGCAAATTCAAAAATTAAAAAGACAAGGGAGAGAACATCCATGGGATACATAATGGATTTAAGAAAAATCGTAGGAACCAGACCGTTAATTATGGCTGGAGCCTGCGTTATATTAGTTGATAAACAAAATAGGCTTCTAATGCAGCTAAGAAAAGATAATGAACTATGGGGATTGCCTGGAGGATCGCTTGAACCTGGTGAGTCAATGGAAGAAGTAGCAAGAAGAGAATTGTTTGAGGAAACAGGATTGAAAGCTAAAGAGCTTAGATTGTTAGATGTCTTTTCAGGTAAAGAACTTTATTATCAATACCCCCATGGAGATGAAGTTTATAATGTTGTTGCCGTGTATTTATGCAATGAATACGGAGGAGAGATTAATATTGAAGAAACGGAAGTGACTGACTTAAAGTTCTTTAATATTGAAGATCTACCAAAAGAAATAAGCCCTCCAGACAAACCGATAATTAATAAATATCGAAAGATGTTGGAGAATATTTTGTGAGTAGCTCATGGAAGGCCCCCGACAACATATAACACCATATTCACACTGCGGATCGGCTTCGCCAATCCTTGGTCCGGACCGATGAGGAAGAGACGAGGGTAAATTCAGCCGGTCACACCCGCACCACCCAACCGCATCGCGGCCAGTCGCTTTACTCCTCTAAGGTGGTGGGGCGTCAGGAACACATAAACGTTATATGACATACTGCTAGATAAAATCTATTATTATAATTGTGGGCTAAAATAATTACCTATCTAAGTACACGGAGGGGAAATATGCTATACGGACAACGAGTAACATTAAGGCCTGTTGTTGAAGAAGATTGGGA